>PVJS01010654.1:16294-47619 GCA_004027185.1 Glis glis | reverse complement strand
CTCCCCCTGAGGAATTTGCCAGCGCCATCTTTGCCATTAATATGCTGAATTACTGCCACGTGGGAGAGGCCCGGTACTCCAGAGCAGGCTTCTGCCAGTCCACCAGGCCCTTTCATGGCACTGGGTAGAGGGCCCAGCACCTCACTACGTAGCTGAGGCTGGCCACGAACCCGGATCCTCCGGTCTCAGCCTCCCAAGTACTGGGATTACAAGTGTGCGCCACCACGCTTGGTTTGTACAGCACTCTTTATGGTTTACAAAGTAATTTCAAAGCATTTATCTCAGTTAATCCTCGTGCAACAGCTGCATGAGGTGTTACTATGTAATAGGTGTTACTATTAAACGGAATCAACAATCATCATTATCCCAATAACTATAATAACTGCCACTTAATGAGCACCTACTATGTATAAGGCACTGGGCTAAGCATTGTAAAATTCAAGAGCTACCCCTTAAGACAATGTACGTGCAAATGCTTAACAATCCTATGACCAGGGTGTACCTATTTTTCTCTTGTGTGCAAAGGCCTCAGATTAATTGAGGGGACAGCTGGGAGGGCCTGGGCTGGAGAGGGTCCGGGTTAAGAATTGGCATTGGGAATTGGAGAGCCAGAAGTAGGTGCCGTTTCCGTCCCTGAACATGTCACACGCTCTTCGTGCCTTCAAGCTTTTGCCCAAGTTGTCCCCTGCAGGGGATGCTCCCAGGCACCCTTTCTGGTCTAGCTCAGATGTTGCTGCTCCAGCACAGGCTTCATCTCCTTCC
Organism: Glis glis; assembly: GCA_004027185.1. Lineage (NCBI taxonomy): Eukaryota > Metazoa > Chordata > Mammalia > Rodentia > Gliridae > Glis > Glis glis. The sequence continues at coordinate 46,857 of PVJS01010654.1, read as the reverse complement.
CGTCCCACCTCCTGGGAAAAAGAAAGTGCTCCTCTTCTGTGCACCCAGGCCAACTAGTCCATACCCCAGCCTGCACTTAGCACACACTGTCCTGATCACCCACTTATCTGACTGTGGTGATGTTCAAATGCAAATGGAGTCAGAGGTCACAAGGGAAACTGACTGTTCACCAACAGGACTGCTTGGGCAACGCTTATTATCTCGGCGAACTCACCAGGGTCAAGATCGGGCCTTGGTCTCTTAGGGAGGAGTCGCATCATGTGAGCGCCTGGCACTGATTGGGAAAATCAGAATGCCAAGTCAGGGAGGAGGACCCTAAGGTGAAATGGGCAAGGGGGAGGCTCTGGGTCAGGCTGCGCGGGTTCCAATCCTCATTCTGCCCTTTCAGCTGTGTGACCTTGGGCACGGAACTTCATTTCTCCTCATTTCATTCTCAGATGAGAATAAAAACAGTATTAATTTATCTCATACTGGTGATTGAACCCAGGGCATTCTTCCTCTGAGTTTCACCTCAGCCCTTTTCTTTTTTTGTGTGTGTGGTACTGGAGATTGAACCCAGGGGAATTTTCCCTCCAAGCTACATCCCCAGTCCTATTTTATTTTTATTTTGAAACAGGGTCTCCCTGTTGATGAGAGTCTCACTATTTGCTGAGGCTGTCTTTGAGCCTGCAATCCTCCAGTTTCAGCCTCTCAAGTACTGGGATTACAGGCACATGCCACCACGCCCAACTTTATTTTTTACTCTTTTTTTGTGATATTGGAGATTGAACCCAGGGGCATTCTACCTCCAAGCTACACCCCCAGTCCTATTTTTTATTCTTTATTTTGAAACAGGGTCTCACTAAGTGGCGGAGGGCTTCGCTAAGTAGCTGAGGCTGGCTGTGAACCTGTGATCCTCCTGTTTCACCCTCCCAAGTACTGGGATTACAAGCATGCACCACCAGGCTGGCTATATTTACTTTTTGTACTGGGGGTTGAACCCAGAGGTGCTCTTCTTCTGAGCTACATCCTCGGCCCTTTTTATATTTTATTTTTTGTGGTAGTGGGATGAACCCAGGGGCATTCTGCCTTTGAGGTATACCCCCAGCCCTATTTTATTTTTTATTTTGAAACAGGGTGTCGCCGGGTGTGGTGGCGCACGCTTGTAATCCCAGTACTTTGGGAGGCAGAGACTGGAGGATCCGGGTTCGCGGCCAGCCTCAGCTCTCTCTCTCCCTGTCTCTCTCTCTCCCTCTCTCTCTCTCTCTCTCTCTCTCTACTTAGTGAGGCCCTCTGCAACTTTGTGAGACCCGGTTTCAAAATAAAGTATAAAAAATAGGGCCGGGGGCGTAGCGCGGAGGTAGAACGCCCCTGCGTTCAATCCCCGGTACCTCAAAAAAAAAAAAAAGAAAGAAACGGGGTGTCACTAAGTTACTGAGGCTGACTGCGAACCTCAGATCCTCCTGTCTCAACCTCCCAAGTACAGGGATTACAAGTGTGCATGCACCACCATGCCCGGCTTTTTATTTTATTTTTTGTTGGTTTTTGAGGTACTGGGAATTGAACCCAGGTGCATTGTACCTCTGAGCTTCACCCCCAGCCCCATTTTTTAATTTTTACTTATCTTTTTTCTTTTTTTGTGGTACTGGGAATTGAACCCAGAGTATTCTACCTCCGAGCTACACCCCCAGACCAATTTTATTTCTTACTTGGAAACAGGGTCTCTCTAGGTTGTTGAGAGTCTCATTAAATTGCTGAGGCTGTCCTAGAACCTGTGATACTCCTGTCTCAGCCTCCCAAGTACTAGGATTACAAGCATGTGCCACCACGCCCGACTCAATTATTTATTTATTTATTTACTTTTTGTGGTACTGGGAATTGAACCCAGGGGCATTCTCCCTCTAAGCTACACCCCAGCCCCTTTTTTTTTTTGTACTAGGGATTGAACCCAGTGGCATTCTACCTCTTTTTTTTCCCTGAGGTACTGGGGATTGAACCCAGGGGCATTCTACCTCTGAGCTACACCCCCAGCCCTACTTTTTATTCTTTATTTTGAAGCAGGGTCTCACTAAGTTGCTGAGGGCCTCACTAAGTAGCTGCGGCTGGCCGCAAACCTGCGATCCTACTGTCTCAGCCTCCTAAGTACTGGGATTACAAGCATGTGCCACCACACCCGACTGGCATTCTACCTCTAGCTACACCCTCAACCCTATTTTATTATTATTATTTTGTGTGGTACTAGGGATGGAACCCAGGAGCATTCTACCTCCAAGCTACACCCCTAGCTCTATTTTTTTTTTTTTTTGTGGTACCGGGGATTGAACCCGGGGGCATTCTACCTCCAGGCTACACCCCCAGCCCTATTTCTTATTCTTTATTTTGAAACAGGGTCTCACTAAGTTGTGGAGGGCCTCACTAAGTAGCTGAGGCTGGCCGCGAACCCGCAATCCTCCTGTCTCAGCCTCCCAAGTACTGGGATTACACGCGTGCGCCACCACGCTCGGCTCCCCAGCTCTATTTTATCCTTTTATTTTGAAACAGGGTCTCACTAAGTTGTGGAGGGCCATACTAAGTTACTGAGGCTGGCCACAAACCTGTCATCCTCCTGTCTCAGCCTCCCAAGTACTAGGATTACAAGTGTGTGTCACCACACCTGGCTACCCTATTTTATTTTTTATTTTGAAACATGGTCTCACTAAGTTGTGGAGGGCCTAAGTTGCTGAGGCTGGCTGCTAACTTGGGATCCTCCTGTCTTAGCTTTCCAAGTACTGGGTATACAGGTATGTGCCACTATGTCCAGAAAGATAACTTTTTTCTTTTTCTTTTTCTTTTTTTGGTACGGGGGATTGAACCCAGGGGCCTTCTACCCATGAGCTACCCCCCCCAGACCTATTTTATTCTTTTTTTTTTTTGGCACTGAGGATTGAGCCCAAGAGCATTCTACCTCCGAGTTTTGTCCCCAGACCTATTTTATTTTTATTTGGAAACAGGGTCTTACTAAGTTGGTGAGAGTCTCACTACTTGCTGAGGCTGTCTTTGAACCTGTGATCGTCCTGTCTCAGTCTCCCAAGTACTGGGATTACAAATGTGTGTCACCACACCCGTCTTTTTATTCTTTATTTTGAAACAGGGTCTCACTACATTGTTGAGGATGGCTGTTAACCTGTGATCCTCCTGTATCAGCCTCCCAGGTTCTGGGATTACAAGCGTACATCACCATGCCTGGCTTGAAAGATAACTTTTCTTAAACAGGCATGGAGGTGCATGCCTGTAATCCCAGTTGTTGGGAATATGAGATAGGAGGATTTCAGGTTCGAGAACAGCATCAGCAACTTAGCAAGATTCTCAGTACCTTAGCGAGACCTTGTTACAAAATACAAAATAAAAAGAGCTGTGGATGTAGCTCAGAGGTAGAATGCCCCTGGGTCCAATCTCCAGGAGAAAAAATAAATAAAAGAGAAAGAAAGAAAGGGAAGATAATCACAAGGGAGAATTCCTGAGGAGTAAGATGATGAGAGTCATTGCACAAGTGGAGGAGTTGACCTTAGATGGCTGGGCCTGTCCCCCCATATTAACTGGAGTGAAGGTCAATAATAGCACCCGCCAGGAGTGGTGTGGTAGACCACACATGTAATCTCAGTACTTGGGAGGCTGATTCAGGAGGATCGCAGGTTTAAGGACAGCCTCAGCAAGTAGTGAGACTCAGCCACCTAATGAGACCCCGTTTCAAAATAAAAATTAAAAAATAGGGCTGGAGGTGTAGCTTGGAGGTAGAATGTCCCTGGGTTCAATCCCCAGAATTTCAATGTTTCAATGGAAGAGCATTAAACCAAGTTAGAGCCTGAGGCCCTGTGCAACTGCAGTTTGTATGTTTATGAAGGCGACCTTGGTCCAGTATGTGATGATAATGATGAAGGCGGTAGCCTGTCCTTTGGACAAGTGCCTTCTTTCTGGGTCTCAATTACCTTATTTAGAAGTGCAAGACATGGCTAAAGACACTTTCAGCTCCACTGTTGTACAAACTGGGAGGTCACTAGTAAAGCGGAGGAGGAAAGCTTGTCCCTTTTTAACTTCCAACCTTGCCAGATTTGAGCCCAGGGCTTTCTAGAAGCCTCTAAAGCATCCGGTGACCATAGCAACTCAAACCAAACTCCCTGGTCCTTGGTTCCGCCCACCTCTTCACGGACGCGCTTGTTGATTGGCTCCGTTAGTCGACCAATGATCGGCCAAGCGGGCTGTTAGCCGCGCGGTGAGTGGTCGCGGACCGGGAGGGAGGCGGGACGAGCGGGGGAGAAGGCGGGCCTGGACGGCCGGGCGCGTGCGTGTTTCCGGCTCCGCTGCGGAAGGGGGACGACTGAGCCGTTGGGCCGGAGGCGACCCGAAGGAGTCGGGAGAGCGCGGGAAGCGAGTGAAGTCGGAGCGAGGATCCCGGCCGGCGCGATGGGCGGGGAGCAGGAGGAGGAGCGCTTCGATGGCATGTTGCTGGCCATGGCGCAGCAGCACGAGGGTGGCGTGCAGGAGGTAACGGCCCGCGCGGCCCGGCCCGCCGCTTCCGCGGCCGTCGCCACGCTCTCTCCGCCCTTCTCTGCCTTTAAGAGCCCCGGTCTACTCCTGGGCCTCGCGGGCGCCTGGGATCCCCCCACATTCTCCTTGCGCCCCAGCTTCCGGTCCGGCCCCTCTCCGTGGTTCCTTTCTTAGCAATTCCCGCGTCTCCGAATCGCCCCTGGTATTCCCTCGGAGACTTAGCATCCCCCCTTTGGTACCACACACGCTTCCGGCTCCGTTTCCCCTTTGATGGACCCCGCAGAGCATCCCTTGATGAACCATCCCAGACACTGTAGTTTGCATCTCCCCAAACTCGAAGCCGGTCAGCCTAGGCGTTCGGGGTAGGGAGTGGAGGCGGGAGAACGGGGATTTGTTAGCACGTGGTCTATTTAGTCCTTGAATGGGGGAATGGTAACCTATATTCATAATTGTTTTCCACCATATTGCCAATTGAGGACCTTTCCACCTCTCCAAGCCTTAGTTTACATGTCTGTGAGATGGAACTACGAATTCCTGTTTTCTTGTATTGGAGGAGAGCAGTGTCTTGAAGTGAAGCGAGTTCTCAGTAAGACTGGCTCATTCAGGTATTTGTCAAGAGGAGAAACCTCTTTTTGCCCTCATGGAGCTTATTTACCAAGAGCATTTCAAAAGCTTAATTCATGGCCTGTAACCCCAATACTTGGGAGGCTGAGACAGGAGGATCGCAGGTTCAAGGCCACCCTCAGCAACTCAGTGAGGCTCGCAGCCACTTAGTAAGATCCTGTTTCCAAATAAGAAATAAAATAGGACTGGGGGTGTAGCTTGGAGGCAGAATGCCCCTGGTTCAATCCCTAGCAACACACACACACACACACACACACACACACACAAACAAACAATAAAAAAATTAAAATAGTGTTGGAGATGTGTCTAGCTCAGAGGTAGAATGCCCCTGGGTTCAATCCCCAGTGTCAAAACAAACAAAAAAGGTTTAATTCATGCTGAGTGGCCAGACCTAATAACATTTGTGTATGAATGATAAGGATCCACTAGCATCGATTTTTGTACTTTTTTTTTTAACAGAAACAGAAAGAAGTAGAAAAACTTGTCAAGATCAGACCAGAACTCTCCTATAAAGCAGCCAAGGGCCAAAGAATGAAAGGGCTTTGCCTAAGATCATCCAACATTCTCCTGACTTAGGCAGAACAGGCTCCTTAGGCCAGTGTACTTCCCACATTGCTGATTCTGTCTCTCCAGACAGGTTTTCATTGAGCTTTCCATTCCTCTTCTTCACCCCTAGGTGCTGGTGGTAAACAAGGACTTCTAAACCTTTTTTTTTATTGCGGTACTGGGATTGAACCCAGGGGAGTTCTACCTCCAAGCTACACCCCCAGCCCTATTTTTTATACTTTCTTTTTTTTTTTTTGCGGTACCGGGGATTGAACCCAGGGGTGTTTTACCTCTGAGCTACACCCCAGCCCTATTTTTTATACTTTATTTTGAAACCGGGTCTCACAAAGTTGTGGAGGGCCTCACTAAGTAGCTGAGGCTGGCCGCGAACCCGCAATCCTCCTGTCTCAGCCTCCCAAGTACTGGGATTACAAGGTGTGCCACCACGCCCGGTCCTTCTAAACCATTTGAAGTGGAGTCAGGCATAGTGGTACATGCCTGTAATCTCAGCTGCTGGGGAGTTTGAAACAGGAAGGTCACAAGTTTGAGGCCAGCCTTAGCAACTTAGTGAGACTTTCAGCAGCTCATTGAGACCCTGTTTCATAATAAAAAATAAAAAGGTCTGGGGTGTAGTTCAGAGGTAGAATGCCCCTGGGTTCAATCCCCAGTATCAAAAAGGGGTGAGGGGCTGGAGATGTAGGTCAGTGGTAGAGCATCCCTGGGTTCAATCCCCAGTACTACTGATAAAATAAAACCATTTGAGGATTTGAGTGTTGTTTTTTGTTTGCTTGTTGTTTTTGTGATGCTGGGGATGTAACCCAGGACCTCACGTGTTCTAGGCAAGTGCTCTACCACTGAACTACACGCCCAACCCATTTATTTATTTATGTATTTTAGTGTATTGGGAATTGAACCCAGGGACATTCTGCTTCTGAGCTATCCCCTCCCCCCACCTTTTTTTTTTTTTTGGTGGTACCGGGGAATGAACCCAGGGGTGTTCTACCTCTGCGCTACACCCCCGGCCCTATTTTTTTATACTTTATTTTGAAACCGGGTCTCACTAAGTTGCAGAAGGCCTCACTAAGTAGAAAGAGAGAGAGAGCTGAGGCTGGCCGTGAACCCGGATCCTCCGGTCTCCGCCTCCCAAAGTACTGGGATTACAAGCGTACACCACCACGCCCGGCCTTCCCCCCAGCCTTTTAAAATATTTTTTTGTGTGCTTCTAGGGATTGAATCCAGGGGCATTCTATCTCTGAGCTACACCCCCAGCCCTATTTTTTATTCTTTATTTTGAGACAGGGTCTCACTAAGCCGTGGAGGGCCTCACTAAGTAGCTGAGGCTGGCGCAAACCCGGATCCTCCGGTCTCAGCATCCCAAGTACTGGGATTACAAGCATGCGCCACCACGCCTGGCTGGGTTATGTCTTAATAAACCCATCATAAGCTGGAACTGTCCTAAGTGGAAGATACATTAATACTCCTAACCTGTGGAAAATCATAACTTAGCAACACAATGCATTGTAGATTATTTATTTATTTATTTATTTATTTTTTTTGTGGTACCGGGGATTGAACGCAGGGGCGTTCTACCTCCGCGCTACACCCCCGGCCCTATTATTTTGAAACCGGGTCTCACAAAGTTGCGGAGGGCCTCACTAGGTAGTGAGAGAGAGAGAGAGAGGAGAGAGAGATCGTGCGCCCATGCGCGCACGCGCGCTGAGGTTGGCCGCGAACCTGGATCCTCCGGTCTCCGCCTCCCAAAAGTACTGGGATTACAAGCATGCGCCACCACGCCCGGCTCATTGTAGATTATTGGTTGTTTACCCTCGTGATGAGTAGTTGGGAACTAAGGCTCATTACCCAGCATCACAAGAGATTATATCATAGATTGCTAGCCCAGGAAAAGATCAAAATTCTATTTCAGCTGGGTGTGGTGGCACGCTTATAATCTCAGTACTTGAGAGGCTGAGACAGGATTGCAGGTTTGCAGCCAGCCTCAGCAATTTAGTGAGGCCCTCTTCAACTTAGACCCTGTTTCAAAATAAAAAAATAAAATAGGGCTGGGGGTGTAACTCAGAGGTAGAATGCCCCTGGGTTCAATCCCCAGTACTAAAAAAAAAAAAAGAATACATATTGCTCTTGTACCATTGTAAAGTTGAAAAATCCTGAGGGCGGGCCATTATAAGTTGGGGATCGCGTGCCTTTGAGCCATTATCTGGTGCCCTTTTTGCAGATATAAAAAGAATAAGCTGTGTCTGGTTCCTACTTGTGAATAGTTTACAATAGTTTATAGCCACTTGGTCAGCTGCTCTCTTGTTCTCACTGTTACGGGGTCACATCCATTCCCTCATTTAATCCGCCAAGGACCCAGAATTAGATCCTGAAGTGTTAAAGAGTTAAGAAACTTCCCCAAGTCACCTTGCTACTATATATTGGTCTGATGCTCAAACCCATGCATTTAATCACTTGGTTATTTTGGTACTAACCAGAGTTGGTCCATCTTAGCTTTCTTTGAAGTGGCTTCATCTGTTCCCCTCCTTCTGGTGTTGTTCTAGTTATTTAGGTAGGATGTTTCTTTTTTCATGTGGGTGTGGGAGTTTGTGTGTTACTGGGGATTTAACCTAGGGGCATTCTACCTCTAAGCTATACCCGCAGCCCTATTTTATTATTTATTTATTTATATTTGCGGTACCGGGGATTGAACCCAGGGGCATTCTACCTCTGAGTTATACCCCCGGCCCTATTTTTTATACTTTATTTTGAAACCGGGTCTCACGAAGTTGCAGAGGGCCTTACTAAGTAGCTGAGGCTGGCCACGAACCTGGATCCTCTGGTCTCCGCCTATTATTTATTTTGAAACAGGGTTTCACTAAGTTGCAGAGGGCCTCACTAAATTGCTGAGGCTGGTCTTGAACCTGTGATCCTCCTGTCTTAGCTTCCCAAGTACTAGGATTACAGGTATACGCCACCACGCCTGGCTTCTTGTTTTTGAGATACTGGGGATGGAACTCAGGGGTGTTCTACCACGGAGCTACATCCCCTGCTCTTTTTATTCTTATTCGGAGTCAGAGTCTCCCTAAATTGCCCAGGTTGTCTTTAAACTTGAAATCCTCTTGTCTCGGGCTCCCGAGTTGCTGGGGTTAAGGTGTGCGACACTTTACCCAATTTAGCTAGGATCTTGATGGACCTTTTACCTTCTGGAGATGAAAGTTGGGCCCAGGCATTTCAGGCCCTGGATGCAGAGGGACAGCATTCCATGTGCTTAGGCTGCTCCTAGCACGACCAGCAAAATGAATCGTGCACGGAGATACAAGAAGTGGAAAGTCTGTCTTCCTGGTGATCTGTATAAGTTTAGGGTAGGCTTCCTGGTGGAAAGGTAGTTTTTTGGAAAGGATGTCTCCTCAGTTGGGGGTTTCAGAGGTGAAACGTTCAAATGCCAAGTTCCCTCCTAGACCAAAGAAGTTGACTTGAGTGTAATCGAGGGCTCCCAGCATGGCACCCTCACAACTTCGGTCTTCTCTTTCAGCTTGTGAACACCTTCTTCAGCTTCCTTCGACGCAAAACAGACTTTTTCATTGGAGGAGAAGAAGGGATGGCAGAGAAGGTGAGTGTTGAGGATTCCTGTCCCTTGGGCAGGTCTGTCTCTTCAGAAGAAAAGTCCACTTGGCCTTCCTTTGGCGTAATGGGAACTGTAAGCAGAGGCCAGATGGCAAGGGAGAAGCTCCGTGGAGGAAAGCAAGCTGTCACTGAGGCCCACTGCTTGCTGGGTGTGTGGTCCACCTGTTTTCCAGAGTTCTTCAGCAGTTTTATGTGAGGGGCAGATATTAGCTATTCTCATTTTTACAGATGAGGGAATTGGCTCAGAGATGTTTTGTACTTTGTGTAATCTCGAGATACCACTAAGTTGTTGAGAGTCTTGCTACTGAGGCTGAGGCTGTCTGTCCTCAAACCTGTGATCCTCCTGTCTCAACCTCCCAAGTACTGGGATTACAGGCATGTGCCAGCACGTCTGGCTCAAGTTTTTCTTATGTTGAAACAGGGTCTTGCTAAATTGCTCAGGCTGGCTTCAAACTCGTGATCTGAGTGGTAGGGATTACAGGCATGGCCACCGCACCTGGCACCGTGCTTTTTGATTACTTTTTCAATCAGGAGTTTTTAACTAATTACAAATCTGGGAAATGAGAGTGGGCAGCAAGTGTTAGAAATTGAGGCTTAGAGCCGGGCGTGGTGGCACACGCTTGTAATCCCAGTACTTGGGTGGTTGAGAGCGGAGGATTTGGGTTCGCCGGCCAGCCTCAGCTACTTAGTGAGGCCCTCCGCAACTTCACGAGACCCAGTGTCAAAATAAAGTATAAAAAATAGGTCTGGGGGTGTAGCTTGGAGGTAAAACGCCCCTGGGTTCAATCCCCAGTACCGCAAAAAAAAAAAAAAAAAAGAAATTGAGGCTTAGAAGACAAATTTAGGAAGACTCAAAGCCAGCCAATTTACTGTGTTTCCAGATGACCAAATTGTGTGACCCAAAGTTCACGGATTTGGGAATTGCATTTTGTGGTACTGGTTCTGAGACCTTGAACTTCCTTCTGATTCCTTAGCTTATAATTACGTGGATTTTTTTTTTTTTTTTAGTACTGAGGATTGAACCCAGGGGCATTCTACCTCTGGGCTATACCCCCAGCCCTTTTTATTTTTTATACATTGAAACAGAAACAGGGTATTGCTGAGTTGCTGAGGCTGTCCTTGAACCTGTGATCCTCCTGTCTTGGCCTCCCAAGTACTAGGATTACAGGTGGGCGCCACCACACCTGTTTTTTTTTAGTTGTTGTTTGTTTTTTTTTCAGTACTGGGAATTGAACCCAGGGACATTTGACCTCAGAGCTACACCCCCAGCCCTATTTTTTATTATTTATTTTGAAACAGGGTCTCACTAAGTTGCAGAGGGCCTCACTAAGTAGCTGAGGCTGGCCGCGAACCCGGATCCTCCAGTCTCAGTCTCCCAAGTACTGGTATTACAAATGTGTGCCACCCCACCCGGCTCATAGAATGCCCTAATTTTAATTCTCATTTTATTTATTTATTTATTTTAATTTGATGATGATGATGATGATGATGACTTATTTGGTGGTACTGGGGATTAAACCCAGGGGTGCTCTACCTTTGAGCTACACCCCCAGCCCTATTTTATTTTTTATTTTGGAGCAGGGTCTCCCTAGGTTGCTGAGAATCTTACTGTGTTGCTGAGGCTGGTCTTGAACCTGTGATCCTCATGTCCTAGCCTCCCAAATACTGCGATTATAGGCATGTGCCAGCACACTCAATAGTGCCAGGATTTATGAATAAGGAATTGTGGGGACGTGGTGGCTCATGCCTGTAATCCCAGTACTTGGGAGGCTGAGACTGGAGGATCCCAGGTTCGAGGCCAGCTTAAGCAACTAAACGAAGCCCTGTTTCAAAACAAGAAATAAAAAGGGCTAGGGGTGTAGCTCGAAGGTAAAATGCCCCTGGGTTCAATCCCCAGTACAAAAAAACAAGCAAACAAACAAAAAATACAGGAATTGTGGACTTGAGTAAAGCCATGATGATCAGAGCAATATAGTATTGACTGACTTAAGAGAAAAGGACCAGTGAAGCAGAATAGAGAATCCAGAAATAAAGTCTCGTACATATGAGGATTTAATGTGGCCAGTGTGGTAATTCAGTTCAGTTATGATTTAATAAGTCATTTTCTTTTCTTTCTTTTTTTTTTTTTTGCAGTACTGGGGATTGAGCCCAGGGGTATTCTACCTCTGGGCTACACCCTCAGCCCTATTTCTTATTCTTTATTTTGAAACCAGGTCTCACAAAGTTGCGGAGGGCCTCACTAAGTAGCTGAGGCTGGCCGCGAACCCGGATCCTCCGGTCTCAGCCTCCCAAGTATTGGGATTACAAGCTGCGCCACCACTCCCGGCTAATAAGTCATTTTCTTACAACTGGATGTTTGTAAGAAGACAAAATTGTACCATCTGTTTTACTCAAATATAAAAATAAATAGCAGGTCAAGAAAAGTCTGAGCTGGGCGTGGTGGCACCCAAGGTGTGGGGTGTGGCGCTTCCATGCCCTCTCTAGGCTGGCCTCCCTCCCAGCATCCTAGAGTGTTCACCAACACCGACCTAGAGATTCTCCAAACCCCATCATTTAGCCGTTTTATGGAGGCTTCGTTACATAGGCATGACTGGTTAAATCATTGGCCATTGGTTCAGTCTCTAGGACCTCTCTCCTGGGGTGTGGGGGAGTGGGTCTGCGAGATCCAACGCTCTGATGCTGCTTGGTCTTTCTGGCCACTGGCCCCATCCTGAAGCTATCTGTGTGGGAGAGCAGCCTCGTTGGAGCACAAGATGCTCCTGTCACTCAGGAAATCCAAAGGCGTTAGGAGCTCTGTATCGGGAATCTGGGACAAAGACTAAATACTGTTTGTTTCTGATTGTATCCCACATGTCCATGGTGTATTTTAATGTTTCCTGTATATTGGTAATTAGGTTCTGGAGGCTTGGTTTGTTTCAGTTGGTTTTTGTTGTTATTTCCAGAAGCTAGTTTATCTTTTAATTTTTTTTTTTTTTTTGCGGTACCGGGGATTGAACGCAGGGGCGTTCTACCTCCGCGCTATACCCCTGGTCCTATATTTTATCCTTTATTTTGAAACCGGGTCTCACGAAGTTGCGGAGGGCCTCACTAAGGAGAGAAAGAGAGAGAGAGAGAGAAAGAGACAGGGAGAGAGAGAGAGAGCTGAGGCTGGCCGTGAACCTGGATCCTCTGGTCTCCGCCTCCCAAAGTACTGGGATTACAAGCGTGCGCCACCATGCCCGGCTTTTAATTTTTATTTATTTATTTTGAAATAGGGTCTCGATTAGTTACTGTGCTGGCCTTGACCTTGCAATCCTCCTGTCTCAGCCTCTGAAGTACTGGAATTATAGAAGTACCACCACCACTGCTGGCTTCCCAGAACTAGTTTATTGATGGACTGTGTACTCCATCAGGAAGCACGTGATGTTTGATGGTTTCTCTTCTTTTTTTGTGGTGCTGGGGATTGAACCTAGTACCTTGTACATATTAGACAGGCATGCTACCACTGAACCCCAGCCTGCTCGATTGTTTGTCTTTTTGTGATGTTAATGATCACAGATCATGCCTTAATCTATTATTTCATTCCTAGAGGATTGCAAAATGCTTATACTCCATGATTCTTCCTTTGTTATCTGAAACTTGCTTCAGGAACCACTTGGTTACCCTGAGAGCATATGCAGGAAGAGCCCTTCACTCACAGCTTCTAGACATAACACCTGCCATCCTGGCTGCCCTGGGCTCAGCCCTGTTGCTCCCCCCATGCACAGAACAGCCCAGAGCGCCCCATGGCCCCAGCCTCTCTGCCAGACCCTTCTGCCTGGCCTGCTCCTTGCTGACCTAGACCTCTTGGAGTTCCTCCTCTTCAGATCTGATGCAGTTTGTGTGGGTCTCGGCCATGCCCTCTCCCAGTGCGTTCAGACTTTTCCTTTTTTTTTTTTTTGCGGTACCAGGGATTGAACCCAGGGGCATTCTACCTCCGCGCTACACCCCTGGCCCTATTTTTTATACTTTATTTTGAAACTGGGTCTCACTAAGTTGCTGAGGGCCTCACTAAGTAGCTGAGGCTGGCCACGAACACGGATCCTCCGGTCTCCACCTCCCAAGTACTAGGATTACAAGCGTGCACCACCACGCCCGGCAGACTTTTCCTTCTGACACCACTTTCCTCCTTGTGTTTCACTGTCTGGGGCTGTGTCATATGGTCCCTGGAAGCAGGATCCATGCCTGATTAATCTTTTCTTGTGTGGTACTGGAGATGGAACCCAGGGGCATTCTACCTCTTAGCTACACCTCCAGCCCCATTTTACTGTTTTACTTTGAAATAGGGTCTAAGATGTAGAAGGCCTTGCTAAGTTGCTGAGTCTGGCCATGAATCTGTAATCCTCCTGTCTCAGCTTCCCAAGTACTGGGATTACAAGCGTACGCCACCACACCTGGCTTCTGATTAATCTTTGTAGCACCCAAAGTAGCTCAAACATTTTTCTGAAGGCAGAATTTTATGAAACTAATCCACTAGTACTGTATCTGAACAAAGATAAGAAATGATTATTTTGTGTGTGTGTGTATGTGGTATTTTTTATTTTATTTTATTTTTTTTTTGTGGTACCGGGTATTGAACCCAGGGACATTCTACCTCCGTGATACACCCCTGGCCCTATTTTTTATACTTTATTTTGAAACCAGGTCTCATGAAGTTGCGGAGGGCCTCACTAAGTAGAGAGAGAGAGAGCTGAGGCTGGCCTCAAACCTGGATCCTCCGGTCTTCGCCTCCCAAAGTACTGGGATTACAAGCGTGCGCCAACATGCCCGGCGGTATTTTTTATTTTGAAACAAGGTCTTACAAAATTGCTGAAGCTGGCTGCGAACCTGAAATCCTCCTGTTTCCGCCTCCCAAATACTGACTGGTATTGCAAGTGTGCACCACAATGCCTGACTTCAGCTTATTTATTTTATTTTTTATTGGTACTGGGGATGGAACCCAGGGGCATTCTACCTCTGAGCCTATATCCCCAGTCCTATTTTATTTTTTATTTTGAAACAGCGTCTCGCTAAGTTGCTGAGGCTAGGCTTGAACCTGTCATCCTCTTGTCTCAGCCTCCCAAGTAGTGGGATTACAGGCATGCTCCACCACGCCTGGCTGGGTTCAGTTTAAATATCCTTGAGGTCTGCCCTAGTCAGACTGGTGGAAACCACTCTGCTCCCCGTCACCCCGCCTGGTGGGGGAAAGCCAGTGTGCCCACCTAGCAGGCCCAGCCTGCCTCACTTCCCTACCTTGCTGGGCTTTGGTTCCTAAAAATGTGTCTAGTGACTGAAGCGTGACTTCATGACAGCCTCTGAGTTGACATCTCTGGGGAGGCTGCCACACTGCCGGGGAGGAGGGTCAGAGGCGGCTGTGATTGGCCTTGACTGTGCCTGGTGGTTCAGCTCTGCCCTCAGGTAACCTCCAGGAGCTAGGAAGGTATAGGACAAATGGGAGGTGACATGATTCACTGGGGCTGGGAGGGGGAGGGTCCTGTTCACGCCTCCCTTGGCCACTGGTTGGCAAATGGCTTGAGTTCAAGGTTCCCCTGATTAGGGACTTGGACAAGGCCCTTTGGTGGAACAGCCTCTACTGCGTAATTGTCTCATGACCTGTTGTTTCTCTTGACAGCAGAATGGCCTTCAGATGGCTCATTTCTTGCCCACCCCCCTACACACTCTGTTTTGTTAACTCGTGTTGGGGTGAGGACTCATGGTGCCCTTTACCATCGAGGAGTGACATTCCCTCGGTGTGGCATGGGGCTGGGGGATTGAGAGTAACCAGAGGAATGGGCACAGATAATGAGAATCCAAAGCCAGGTGTGGTGGTGCATGCCTGTAATCTCAGTACTTGGGAGGCTGAGACAGGAGGATCGCAGGTTCAAGGACAGCCTCAGCAACATAGCGAGACTCTCAGCAACCTAGTGAGACCCTGTTTCCAAACAAAAAATAAAAAGGGCTGGGGGTGTAGAATGCCCGAGTTCAATCCTTAGTCACACACACACACAATGAGTATCCATGGGCATTTGGCAAAACGCTAGACTGGGAGCCCATGGGTGGGTGACTTCTGTGACCCTGAGCCCTTGCAGACCCCTTTCTCTGTCCAGCTGTGGTTCAGAGGTGCCAGGAAGATGGTTTATTGACCACCGATCCCACGTGGCCCCTGTGAGGCCTCCAGGTACATGTGTGTTAGTGTGTGCCATGTGTTGGTGGCTGCAGAGGTGGGTTTCCTAAGGGTGAGTGGGACCTGCTTAGGGACAGAAGGTAAAAACCTAGCTGGTCCTGGAGGGTGCATGGGTGCTTTCCAGGTGACCTGAAAGTGGGGACGAGCATAGCGCACGCCAAGGCTGCTTGTAGAGAGGCACAGAGATGGCCTCAGGGTCACACTCCAGAGGTTCTGATTCAGTGGGTCTGGAGCGGGGTCTGAGATGAAGCATTTCTACCAGGTTCCCCGTGATGCTGATGCTGCAGGTGGGGGAACCACTCTGGGGGCTACTGCCCCCCACTGTACTTCCACAGCAGAGAAGGTGCTCCTGCCCCCGGCCCCTGCCAGCTGACATGCACAGCCCCACCCAGTCAGGTCTCACTAGGTTGATGAGAGTCTCACTACTTACTGAGGTTGTCCTTGAACCTGTAATCCTCCTGTCTCAGCCTCCCATGTACTGGGATTATAAGCGTGCACCACCACGCTTGGCTTACAACTTTTTACTTTTTTTTTTTTTTGCGGTACTGGGGATTGAACTCAGGGATGTTCTGCCTTCAAGCTACACCCCCAGCCCTATTTTGAAACAGGGCCTCACTAAGTAGCTGAGGCTGCCCACGAACCTGTGATCCTTCTGACTCAGCTTCCCACATATTGGGATTACAAGTGTGCACCACCACGCCCGGCTTCAACTTCATTTTTTAAAGTAGACACAATTAGCCTGGAATGTAATCTTAGTACTTGGGAGGCTGAGATAGGAGGATCACAGGTTCAAGACCAGCCTCAACAACTTAGAGAGACTCTTAGCAACCTAGGGAAACCGTTTTTGAAACAATAAAGTAGGGCTGGGGGTAGAACACCCCTGGGTTCAATCCCCAGTACTAACAAAGTAGCTACAACTACCCAGGTGTGGTGATGCACACCTGTAATCCCAGTACTTGGGAGGCTGAGACAGGATTGCAGGTTCATGGCCAGTCTCAGCAACTTGGTGAGACCGTTTCCAAAACAAAATAAAATAGGGCTGGAGGTGTAGCTCAGAGGTAGAATGCCCCTGGGTTCAATCCCTAGTACCACACACACCAAAAAATTTTGCTGAAGTTACCACAACGTACCGAGACAGGTGCTGTGCAGGCGTTCTTATTAAGACTCCCTGGGATGGGGCATTGTCCCATTGACAGAACAGCTCTGAGTGCAGTGCTTTGCCCGGCACCCAGCAGATGGGATGGGCTAGCTCCAGGCCTTGGGGCCCTGTCCCCTGCTCTCATGCTTCATCTTCTTCTCTGTCTCCCCAGCTCATCACACAGACCTTTAACCACCACAACCAGCTGGCACAGAAAGCCCGGCGGGAGAAGCGAGCGAGGCAGGAGACCGAGCGGCGGGAGAAGGCAGAGCGGGCAGCCAGGTTAGCCAAAGAAGCCAAGGCGGAGGCCTCTGGGCCGCAGATCAAGGAGCTGACTGATGAAGAGGCAGAGAGGCTGCAGCTGGAGATTGACCGGGTGAGGTTGGGCTCCCCACCCCTGGTTCCCATTAGCCTGGAAAGAGGGGCCTGTTGCCAACTACTCTACCCTCTACCACAGAAAAAGGATGCAGAAAATCATGAAGCCCAGCTGGAGAATGGCAGCCTCGGCTCACCACGGAAGCAGGTGAGGTGGGTTGGAGGCACGAGGGACTCGCCCGAGGCTGGGAACCAGCCTTCCCCTTTCTTTGGAATACCCTGTGTTCCCCTGCCCCTTCCCCCAGCTTTGGGGGTCCTCCACATACTTCAAGAGCCCCTTCAGCCGGGCCTGGTGGTGCACACTTGTAATCTCACTACTTGGGAGACTGAGACCGGAGGATCCAGGTTCCTGTCCAGCCTCAACTACTTAGTGGGGCCCTCTGCAACTTAGACCCTGTTTCAAAATAAAGAATAAAAAATAGGACTGGGGGGTGTAGCCCGGAGGTAGAATGCCCCTGGGTTCAATCCCTGGTACCGCCAAGAAAAAAAAAAAGCCCATTCAGAGACACGGGACAGATGGATTTGGTTTGGGGGGGGTCTCCACTAGCTTTAGGCCTTGGACGGGAAAGCCTGAGAGCCAGAGACAGCAGTGCCATCGAGGTGGGCTGAGGGCGTGGCCATGACTGTTTCCTGTGTCTCGTGGTGTAATGTTCTGAGCAGAGATCAGAAGTGGTTCCTGGGGTACTGGGGCATGGGGATCTGCCCTTGTGTGGAGTGGGCAGGGGCCAGGTCTGGTGTTTTTGGTGACTATGCCCAGTGCCAGCCCTGGGCCTGGCCCAGTGGGGCCAGTCTGTAAGTAAGTACCAAGCATCCCTGACTATGAACAGGAGGCAGAGGAGGAGGAGGAGGAGGAGGAGGAGGATGAGAAGGACAAAGGGAAACTGAAGCCCAACCTAGGCAACGGGGCTGACCTGCCCAACTACCGCTGGACTCAGACCCTGTCGGAGCTGGATGTGAGTGGCTGGAGCCAGGGGCGGTGGTCAGGGAGCCTGCCTGGGGTCTTGGCAGCCCCCAGGGACTCCTGACGGCCTGTGCCCCATGCAGCTGGCAGTGCCCTTCCGTGTTAACTTCCGGCTGAAGGGGAAGGACGTGGTGGTGGACATCCAGCGGCGGCACCTCCGGGTGGGGCTCAAGGGGCAGCCCGCGATCATTGATGGGGAGCTCTACAACGAGGTGAAGGTGGAGGAGAGCTCGTGGCTCATCGAGGACGGCAAGGTGGTGACAGTGCATCTGGAGAAGGTACGCAAGGCCTGGCCTCCCGACCTGGGTGCCAATGGAGGAAGGGGTCAGTTGACTCGGCTGGGCCATGCTAGGGGCCTTGGGATTACCTGTTACTTCCCGCAAGCCTCTTGAAAGGAGGACAGAGGAAGAGCTAGGGCTCCCCCACTGGGAAGGGGCTTGTGGGCAGAGTCAGGGTCAGGCAGCCTTTGGCGCTAAGCCTCTTCTTTCCATCAAATTTGCGTGTGTTCAGTTCCACACACGCAGGTGCTGCTCTAGGGGCTGGAGAGAAAACAAAGAGCAGAAGGTAGAAAAGCCTGTGCTCTCAGGAAGCCTGCCTTCACCTCAGGCCTTCCTAGAGATGCTGACACTGACACCTGTAAATAAAGGGCCCAGGGCTCAAGGACAGCTTCCCACCTAGGCCTGCCTGGCCACCTGGCTGCTGCCCCCCCCCCCCCGTGCCTTCACACTGCTGGAATGTCTTTATTTTTTTGGAGTTACTGGGGATTGGACCCAGGTCCTCATACTTGCCAGGCAAATGCTGTATCCCTTGTATCCCTGACTGACATCCCCGGCCCTTTATTTTATTTTGAGAGGTCTTGTTAAGTTGCCCAGGCTGGCCTCAAACTTCCTCCTGCCTCAGCCTCCTGAGTTGCTGGGATATGTAGGCGTGCACCACTGTGCCCAGCTCCACTCTAGTTTCTTTGCCTTCACCCCGTGTGACCCATGTACTTTTTTCTTTCCCTTATCATGCTGGTTTTTACTGGTGGCCTCCCTATCTTTCCCAGCTGCTGGGAGGGCAGAGGTCTGGCTCCTCTGTGCATCTGGTCCCAGCACAGGTCTGTGGGTCTAAGGTGCAAGATGTGGATGGGAGTAGAGAGTTTGGTTCTGGAAAGGTTGTTGGGGTGATTCTTGGAGCACAGTGCGAGCCCCTTCCACACCCTGGGTAATTTCCCCTCTTCACAGATCAATAAGATGGAGTGGTGGAGCCGCTTGGTGTCCACTGACCCTGAGATCAATACCAAGAAGATTAACCCTGAGAACTCCAAGGTGAGCCCTGGCTGGTTGGGGGAGCTTCTCGGCAGGGAGGGCAGAGCCCTATGTGGTCCCAGAGATTCACCCATCCTGTCCCTAGCTGTCAGACCTGGACAGTGAGACCCGCAGCATGGTGGAAAAGATGATGTACGACCAGAGACAGAAGTCCATGGGGCTGCCCACCTCGGATGAGCAGAAGAAACAGGAGATTCTAAAGAAGTGAGCAACTCAGAGATGGGGGTGTGGGGAGGGTGGGTGCCTGGGGGCTTAGACCTGGGTGACAGCAACGAGTGGGTCACCCAGCAGGACTCTGGAGCTGCCCTGCCCCCTTCCGGCATGAGCCAGCCAAGTTTATGACTTTATGGCCTTGGCTTACCTGCCCTAATCACTTGCTGAGGTCAGTTGGGGTCAAGGCCGCTCGGGGCAGGAAGCAAAGGTAACAGGCGGTCATTGCCACTTACAGGAAAACTGCCAGCGTTGGCACCTCTGTTTCTCGGCACCTCTGTTTCCAGCTCCAGGGGCTCAAATGGCCCTCAGACACCTGGGGCCCCAACCCTGCCCAGCCTGGCTCCAGGCTTCTTAGGGTTTTGAAGAGGTTAGACCTGACACCCAGCCTGAGAAAATAGATTAGGGAGAAGGCCAGCCTGTTTCACGTTTTACTTTCGCTTCCCCAGGTTCATGGATCAGCATCCAGAGATGGATTTTTCCAAGGCCAAATTCAACTAGCTCCTGTGTTTGCCTCCTTGAACTCTTGGGGCTGAGTTCCCAGCCACCCCGCTTCCTTTCCCACCCTTCCCTGGGACCAGAGAGCCTCAGGGCTGGGGCAGGCACAGGACTGGCCCAGGCATGTGGGCCCCAGGGCATCATGGGAGAAAGATGGGGCCTCGGGGGTCTTGTCCTCCCCAGTTGGCCTACTGTTACACATTAAAGCTATTCCCCAGCTCTTCCTGTGTCCTCTTCCTTCCTCTGGCCTTGGACAGGATTCTTCTGGCTCCTACTGGGAGCTTGGGTTTGGGCTTCTGGCTCGGATTCTGCCATGTGACCTAGGGCAAGGTTGCCCCTCTCTGTCTGGATCTGTTTCTCCTTGCTATTTACAGGGAGGAAGGATTAGGACAAGCCTTTTTAGTATGTATGGTTCTGAGCAAAGCTGAGTTTTTCTGGCTACAGAGACCAGAACATATGTCACATTCTCAAAGGGGCCCATGACCCAGCAAAGATAAGACCAGCTGGACTTAACTGATTTTATTTTCATCTCCAAGACAACCCCCTCCCCCCAGCTCTGAATCAAGTGTTTTTCAAACTTATCTACCAGCCTGGGTGACACTCCTCAGGAGAGGGAGATGGGACCACCCAGGCCCTGATCTGCTCTGAGTGGTTTGGGGACCTGGCCAGGACATGAAGTCCAATAGGGCCTTAACTGATCTGGACCTGGATCTCTGCAGATTTTAGGCCTCCTCAGAGCCAGCCCCTCAGATCATCCCTGCCCTGCCAGAGGGTGGAGGCCATTGAGCACAGGGGCCACAGGTAATAGCATACCTGGCTGTGTCTGTTTCCCAAACTTGGTGTCTTCATTCCAGGAACACAAGGCTGTTTGGAAAATGGTGCTGTAGGGCTGAGGCTAGAGGAGGACTCGCATCCCTGTGGTCCTTTCATTCTTTGTTTGCTGTGCTGGGGATCAAACCCAGAGCCTTGTGCGTACTAGACAAGTGCTCTCTCACTGGGCTACACCCCAGCCGGGTCTTGCCCTGGCTGGGAGAGCAGAGCCTGAGGAAGGGGCCAGTTAGGTTGAACTAGAGCTGGGCCAATGGTCCTAGTCCTAGGGAACCATCCTGTGTATCTAATTGGAAACTAGATAAACAAGTAGTTTGTCTAGTTGTTACTTTCAAAAGAATGGCCATGGTGGCAGGGGGAGGGGGCAATAGAAAGGGCTGTGGTTGGGAGGGGAGATTCTGAACACTTTACAGTTTGTTAGCTAGATGAGGATGGGCTGGTGGACCTGCCTGGCCTCTGTTGAAAGAGGATTCTGACAGACAAACTTGTATCAGGAGCAGCTAAGAAGGGTCCTGAATCCTCACTGGGCCCTGGTACTCAAACAAGGGGAGCCTGCTCTGCCCCCAGGAGGTCAGTTACCAGCTACATGACCCACTAATTCCTTGACTTCTCAGTCCCAGCCTGAGGGTTGCTGGAAAGGCCAGTGCTCTGTAGTATAAGCGGAGGTGGAGGGAAGCAGCAGGGCCTGGGTTGGTGTGGGGGGACACCGACAAATGATCAAGGATTTGGGGAGAATTTGGGGTGGCCAGAAGCAGGCCAGTCTGCAGGCAATGGACAGGAGCAGGGGCAGTCAGTTCAAACTACTTGCTGAGCCTTTCTCAGGCAGACACTGTTCTTGGCCCATTATCTCCTGAACTCAACAGTGCCCTGCGGTGCGCTCAGCCCTGCTCCCGTCCTTCCGCTTTCAACTCCACGGCTCTGAGCCAGGCTGCTTGCCTGTGTCCTATCTCCTGTTCTGGGCAGCAATTCAGCAAGGCAGATGGGATGGATAGGACTATGTTGTAGCCTAGTTGACCAGGCGGGAATTTGCAACTATGGTTGCATTACCATGTACAGCATCAGCCAAGAACTACAACAGACTGCTCAACAGAACAACGTGAAGTGGGCACTGCCCACCCACAACCCAGTCCACTTAAGCTTTTAAAGTCTGCATGATTGCTTAAGCTGACATGTTTTGGGAATAGAGTTGGGGTTCGATCCCAGAAGGTAACTCCCAAGTCTATGCTTTCCATGATCAGGATGCAGGAAGGAACAGGCCTAGGTGGGGTCCGGCCAGCTGGGGATGCTGAGGATGTGGGCACCATGGCCCTGTGAAATGCACGTGGTCTGGGAGCCAGTCAGTTGAGGCAGGAGGAGCCAGAGTGGGCATTGCTTCTGGGCTCTTGGTCCAGCCTCCCCAACGGGGGTCCTGGTGCCTCTTTATTCTGCAGGCTAAGCTGCTCCCAGGAGGGTGGTGCCTGCCAGGCCTGCTGGGGGTTAGCAGTACACTTGGAGCAAGGGTGCCCCTGAAGAGTCTGTGTCCGTGCCCTGGAAGGCTGAGTCGTGGCTGGCTGGGTACCCTGGTGGGGGAGGAAGCAGAGGCTCAGGAGGGAAGGAGCTCATCCAGGGCCCACTGCCAGGGGGAAGACTGCTGAGAGGGAACAGTGGGGCTAGAGCCTGGCCAGTCATCCTGCCTGGCTGACCCCTCTGAACCCCAGCCTCCCTCTGTAAAACAGTAATAACCCTGCTCCCCGGGGACTGTTGTGAAGGCCCAGAAGAGAGCAGTGGAAAGCACACGGTTCCTCCGTGGTGGCTGAACGGCCTGCCCGCGCGTTCCTCCAGTGACCTGGGCGCAGAGGCTGGGATGGATCATTTTTGGTTCATCGTTCTGGGCACCTGCCCTTGCTTTCAGGCAGCTTATAGGATTGGGATGTGGATGCTCAAGTCCCTCATCCCTTCCTGATCCCATCCTCACCCACCCCAAAAGGAAGCTGGGAGGGGGCATGCGAGGGGCCCTCCGTATCCACCACCCTCTGTGCTCCTGTCAGGTCAGGACCACACCTGGGGCTCCATACGGCCTCAGCTTGCGGGCGATGGCATCTGCTGTGGTCTCCTGGGAGATCTGTACTGTCAGTTCTAGGGAGGGAACATGAGGGGGCAGAGGTCATTAGCACATCCTTTCAACCTCATCCCCCATTCCTGCTCACAGCCTACTTTTTTTTTTTTTTGCGGTACCGGGGATTGAACCCAGGGGCGTTTTACCTCTGAGCTACACCCCCGGCCCTATTTTTTATACTTTATTTTGAAACCAGGTCTCACGAAGTTGCGGAGGCCTTACTAAGTAGCTGAGGCTGACCGCAAACCCGGATCCTCCGGTCTCCGCCTCCCAAGTACTGGGATTACAAGCGTGAGCCACCATGCCTGGCTTGCTCACAGTCTACTAAGAAAGTGGACACTCAGCTAGGCATGGTGGTGCACACTTGTAATCCCAGTACTTGGGAGGCTGAGATAGGAGGATTGCAAGTTTGTGGCCAGTCTCAGCAGTCTAGCAGAAACCCTGTTTCCAAACAAAAAATTAAAAAGAGGGTGGGGTGGCCAGGCATGGTGGCGCATGCCTGTAATCCAGGTACTTGGGAAGTGGATACAGGAGGATCACAGGTTCGAGGACAGTCTCAGCAACCTAGTGAGACCCTGTTTCAAAATAAACATAAAATGAGGGCTTGGGGTGTAGATCAGAAGAAGAATACCCCTGGGTTAAGCCAGACGTGGTAGCGCACATCTGTAATCCCAGTACTTGGGAGGCTGAGACCTGAGGATCACAAGTTCAAGGACAGCCTCAGCAAGTAGTGAGACTCATCAACCTAATGAGACCCTATTTCAAAATAAGAAATAAAATCGGGCTGGGGGGTGTAGCTCGAAGGTAGAATGTCTCTGGGTTCAATCCCCTGTACCACACGCACACACAAAATGCCCTGGGTTCAATCCCCAGTACTACCAAACCAAACCAAACCAAACCAAACCAAACCAAACCAAACAAAAAAAGGTGTGGGGTATAGCTCAGAGGTAAAATGCCCTTGGGTCCAGTACCACACACACACACACACACGCACAAAAAAAAAAAAGAGGGGCTGTGCTGGGAGTGTAGCTAAGGGGTGGAATGTCGGTGCGTTCTATCCTCAGTAACACACACACACACACACACACACACACACACACACACACAGCAGCTACTTACCCCTGGGCAGGGCTATAGAAATAATGCTTAAAACGTGAACATAGCCAGGCATGGTGATGAATGCCTGTAATCCCAGTATTTGGGAGGCTGAGACAGGAGGATCGCAGGTTCATGGCCAGCTTTAGCAACTTAGTGAGACCCTGTTTCAAAATAAAAAATAAGCCAGGCAGCCGGGTGTGGTGGTGCACGCTTGTAATCCCAGTACTTTGGGAGGCAGAGACCGGAGGATCTGGGTTCGCGGCCAGCCTCAGCTCTCTCTCTACTTAGTGAGGCCTCTGCAACTTCGTGAGACCCGGTTTCAAAATAAAGTATAAAAAATAGGGCCGGGGGCGTAGCGCGGGGGTAGAACGTCCCTGTGTTCAATCCCCGGTACCTCAGAAAAAAAAAAAAAAGTAAAAAATAAGCCAGGCATGGTGGCATATGCCTGTAATGCTAGTACTTGGGAGGCTGAGACAGGAGGACTG
Source organism: Glis glis (assembly GCA_004027185.1). NCBI lineage: Eukaryota > Metazoa > Chordata > Mammalia > Rodentia > Gliridae > Glis > Glis glis. The sequence goes on along the minus strand of PVJS01010654.1, from coordinate 22,390 downwards.
CAGGTTGAAATCCAGCCTCAGCAACTTAGTGAGACCCTGTTTTAAAATAAAACATAAAATAGGGTTGGGGGTATAGTTCAGAGGTAGAATATCCTTGGTTTCAATCCCCAGTATCACATACACACACACACACACAAATAAAAATAAAGAACACGGATAAACTGTGTGTTGGTGTGTGGACATGTGCAGTGGTAGATGGGTGGGGTGGGCCATTTGGTTAGGCCAGGCCAGGTCAGAGGTCCAAATTCGAGGTCCAAATTCACATGGCCCCCCGGGTCCTGCTACCCAGGTTAGGCCCAGAAGCTACTCTGACAGGTGGTGGCAGGGGAGAGGAGGAGGCTGTTAGTTTAGTTTGGTGACCAGGAGAGAGCTTTGTCCTTTCCGGGGACAGCGCAGTGGCCAGTGAGCTCCCAGGGTCTGCGTGCTCCTCCCAGCCTTTCCCAGACTCACTGGAAGGGCCAGAGTGGGGGTGTGGGGGGATGGTAGGAGTTAAGAGAGGAGGAGGAGCAGGGACTGGCCAAGGCGAGAACCCACAGTGGCGAAGGCCCCAGTCCAACCCTCCTGTGGCCAGCGAAGCCCCCACTGGGCCCTCTGGCCCCACCTACCATCCTGGCTGAGACCTGAGCCCACCATAGTCTCGTGGCCGCTGTCCGGGGCTGCGGCAGCGGGGGCAGTGGCCCTGGCCGAGCGCCCCTCTGAGGTCTGCGGGCGTGCGCGACTCTTCCGGGTACTGATACGGATGATGCCACGCACCAGGCGGCCCTCGGCATCCTGCTCGTCCAGGTGGTAGTCCTGCGTGATGCTGCTGATCAGGTCCGAGATCTTGCTGGTCTTCTCCAGGAAAACGGTGTCCGACGTGCACTTGGCCAGCTCGTCGATCTGATGGACACTGAACAGCTCGGTCAGCTTCTTGAAGATGAGCACGTCGATCTCTCGGCTCGACATGGAGCCGCTGCCCATCTCGGGCAGGTCCAGGTCCGATTCGTGGAAAGAGTAGTACTCCTCGGAGCCGCGGGGACTGCTGGCCAGGGTGCTGGGCAGGCTGTGCCGCATGGGAGGGGGCTCGGCCAGCGGCTCCTTGCAGCAGGAGTCCGCGTCGGGGGCCGGGGAGGTGGTGCTGCGGTAGGGGTACACGGGGATGCCTTTGAGCTTGACGTCGGGGTAGCTGAAGCTGCTGCCCATGGGGGACTTGAGCCGCTGGCCATCCCGGCGTCTGGGGGGCGCACGGTCGGGGCTGGGGGGCACGCCGTTGTGCTCCTTGGCCCAGCCGGCTTCGGCGGCCTCCTCGGTGGAGTCCCCCGCCGCCAAGCAGGGGCTGCAGCCCCGCACACAGGCCCCGCAGCGCTGCAGGCAATCCCGGCAGCGCCGGAAGCAGAAGGCAGCGCGGCACCAGTCCCACCCCCAGGGGCGCCAGAGCAGGCAGCAGGCGGGGGGCTCGGCGGCCGGCTCGGCGGAGCCCGAGATGAAGGTAATGCTCTCCGGCCCACGGTGGCCAGGGTCCTTGGGGTCCGCCCTGCGCGTGCGGCGGCCTGGCAGGGGCTTGGGTGGCTCATCATACGTCTCCAGGCATAGCTCTGTTGGCTGCTCCCAGGGTCCCAAGCGTGGTGGCCCAGATGATGGGCGTGGCTGTCCTGGCCGGGGCATGGTCACTGCATGGTTTCCTGCAGCCAGGCACCTGCAGGGGGAAGCCGGGAAGAAGTCGGGACCAGAAGAGGGACAAGCTCCCAGGCAGACCAAGAGCTTCTGGCTTCTGACAGGCCCTGATGTGGACTGGCCGGGTGTGCCCATAAACCTGCTCCTGCTCTGCTCTCCTCCAAATAGAAAGTTCTCCCTGTGGTCTAGCCCAGGTTTCAAAATCTCCCGGGAGCCGGGCATGGTGACGCACACCTGTAACCCCAGTACTTGGGAGGCTAAAACAGTGGGATGGCAGGATTGAAGCCAGCCTCAGCAATTTAGGGAGACCCTCAGCAACTTAGTGAGACCCTCTTTTATTTTTTATTTATTTATTTATTTATTTATTTATTTTTGCAGTACTGGGGATTGAACGCAGGGGCATTCTACCTCCGCGCTACGCCCCCGGCCCTATTTTTTTGTACTTTATTTTGAAACCGGGTCTTCCGAAGTTGCAGAGGGCCTGAGACCCTCTTTTAAAAATAAAAAATAAGCCGGGCGTGGTGGCACACGCTTGTAATCCCAGTACTTTGGGAGGCGGAGACCGGAGGATCCAGGTTAGCGGCCAGCCTCATCTCTCTCTCTCTCTCTCTTTCTCTCTCTCTCTCTCTCTCTCTCTCCCTCCCTGTCTCTCTCTCTCTCTCTCTCTCTCTCTCTCTCTACCTAGTGAGGCCCTCCGCAACTTTGTGAGACCCGGGTTCAAAATAAAGTTTAAAAAAAATAGGGCCAGGGGTGTAGCGTGGAGGTAGATCACCCCTGGGTTCAATCCCTGGTACCACAAAAAATTAAAAAAATAAATAAAAAATAAAAAATAGAGCCAGGCGTGGTGGCGCACGCTTGTAATTCCAGTACTTTGGGAGGCGGAGACCGGAGGATCCGGGTTCGCGGCCAGCCTCAGCTCTCTCTCTCTCTCTCCTTAGTGAGGCCCTCCACAACTTCGTGAGACCTGGTTTCAAAATAAAGTATAAAAAATAGGGCTGGGGGCGTAGCGCGGAGGTAGAACGCCCCTGCGTTCAATCCCCGGTACCGCAATAAATAAATAAATAAATAAATAAAATAAAATAAAAAATAAAAAATAAGCTGGACGTGGTGGCGCACGCTTGTAATCCCAGTACCCGGGAGGCTGAGATAGGAGAATCACAGGTTCGAGGCCAGTCTCAGCTACTTAATGAGGCCCTCTGCAACTTAGTGAGATCCTGTTTTAAAATAAAGAATAAAAAATGGGTGGAGGTGTAGCTCAGCAGTAGAATGCCCCTGGGTTCAATCCCCAGTACCACAAAATAATAAGAATAATAATAAAATAAAATAAAATAAAAATAATAATAATAGCAAGCCGGGCGTGGTGGCGCACGCTTGTAATCCCAGTACTTGGGAGGCGGAGACCGGAGGATCCGGGTTCGCGGCCAGCCTCAGCTACTTAGTGAGGCCCTCCGCAACTTTGTGAGACCCGGTTTCAAAATAAAGTATAAAAACAGGGCGGGGGTGTAGCTCGGAGGTAAAACACCCCTGGGTTCAACCCCTGGTACCGCAAATAAATAGGGCTGGGGGTGTAGCTTGGAGGTAGAATGCCCCTGGGTTCCACCCCCAGTACCACAAAAAACCCCAATACAAATACTAATACTAATACTAATAATAAATTAATAAATAAATAAAAAGGGCTGGGCTTATAGCTCAGTGGTAGAGCGCCCCTGGGCTCAACCACAGGTACTGCACAAATAAGTAAGTAAATAAATACAGTTAAATTCACAAAAGAGCAAGTAGAATGGTGACTATCTGGGGACAGAGGGAAATGGGGAGCTAATATTGAATAGCTATAGAATTTTATCTGTGGGAGATGAAAAAGTTCTGGAGCTGGATGGTGGTAATAGTACAACAATGTGGATGTATTTAATGCCATAGGACTGTGACCTTTAAAACTTTTTTTTTGGTGGTACTAGGGATTGAATTCAGGGACGTTCTACCTCCGAGCTACTCCCCCAGCCCGATTTTATTTTTTATTTGGAAACAGGGTCTCACTAATTGCTGAGGCTGCCCTCCAACCTGCGATCCCCCTGTCTCAGCCTCCCAAGTACTGAGATTATAGGTGTGCACCACCACACCTGGCTTTTTTTTTTTTTTTTTTGCGGTACCGGGGATTGAACCCAGAGGGGTTCTACCTCCGAACTACACCCCTGGCCCTATTTTTTATACTTTATTTTGAAACCGGGTCTCACAAAGTTGCGGAGGACCTCACTAAGTAGAGAGAGAGAGAGAGAGAGACAGGGAGAGAGAGAGAGATAGAGAGAGCTGAGGTTGGCCATGAACCCAGATCATCCGGTCTCCGCCTCCCAAAGTACTGGGATTACAAGCGTGCGCCACCACGCCCGGCGCCCACACCTGGCTTAAAACCAGGCATGGTGGTGCACGCTTGTTATCCCAGTACTTGGGAGGCTGAGACAGGAGGATCGTAGGTTCCAAGCCAGCCTCGGCAACTTAGTGAAGCCCTGTTTCCAAGTAAGAAATAAAATCGGGCTGGTGGTATAACTTGGAGGTAGAATGCCTCTGGGTTCAATCCCTAGTACCAAAAAAAAAAAGAGGTAATTTTAATGTATATTTTGCCCCCAAAATAGAACGCTCTCCTAGGATCTCACTTTCTGAGAAATGGTTTCCCTGGTTTCTTCCTGCTCTTGGTAAGCCCAGTGCAGAGCCCTGAGGGTGCTCACCAAATGCCTTTCTAGCTGACTTGCTACAAAACCGGATCATTACCACTTCCCTTCCTCATCTTTCAAATCAGACATGTAAATATAACAGGTCTCCTGTCAAGACTTCAGTGTAACTCAGATTTTTCCTCCTAGCAACACTTAACTCCAAACAGTTTTGTTTCCTTTGATTAGATAAGAAAACTCAGTCACAAAATACATCTTCATTCCATTTTTTACTTGGTTGCTAGGAAGCTCAGAGGTAAGACTTTATTCACTCATACACATGGAGCCTGGCCCTATGTCAGGTACTGTAGAACTAAAGACAAATGAACTACAGATCCCGTACTTGATGATCCACTCGTGGCTTTGTAGGAAAAAGATTCTGTAAATCTCATAAGATGGAACATTTGGCTATATGGGGCATTATAAAAGGCTCCTCAGGGAGCCAGGGAAAATTGTGCAGGAGTATATTTGGGAGGGTCCTTGATCATATTACAAGGATTTGGTGGGCTGTAACTGTCCTTAGCCTGTATTTTCTGAGATACTGATCCATTATCCTTTCATCCCTGATTTAATGATACTGGGGTCCTAAAACCCGGTGATGTATGAAGAACAAAGGACTGGGCACCAAGATACCAGTGTTCTAGCTCCAGTTCTGGCCCTTCTAAGCTACGTGCCATGAGCAAAACAATGCCACCTCCCTAAACAGGGCCACCATCGTCTCTCACCCAGACACCACCGCTCCCATTCTGACCACCTCCATTCCCTTCTACTTTGAGCAGCAAGTGAAAACACTTTAAAAACAACAGATCTGGAGAAGGCTGGCAGACACCCCTTTAATCACATGATCAAAGTTCCTATAACTGATAATGGGATGAAATGACATAAAGTGCCTCCTGATACTATGCACTAAGAAGGGTATATCATTTACGAAGCATATCTGCCACCAGATGTGGTGGTACACACCTGTAATCCCAGTACTTGGGAGGCTAAGACAGGAGGATCGCAGGTTCGAGGCCAGCCTCAGCAACTTAGTGAGACCCTGTTAAACAAACGAACGAACAAACAAATAAATAAATAAATAGGGCTAAGGGTATAGCTTGGAGGTAGAATGCCCCTGGGTTCAATCAATCAATTCCCAGTACAAAAAAAAGGCATATCTGCCAAAAACGCACAGCCAGAATCCAATCATGAGGTCATGAGGGCACTGAGACAAGCAGTCTAGAAACGTGACAACTAAATGCAACGTGACCCTGGGTAGGACTGGGGATCGGGAGGAAAAATTGGAAAACCGGATAATGTGGATAATAGGTGAAATTAGAAAATAGACTACACATTATTCAACAGTAAATTTCCTGAATTTGATTGCTATAATTATTTAAGATAATGTTCGCCGGGTGTGGTGGCGCAGCCCTGTAATCCCAGTACTTGGGAGGCTGAGACAGGGGGATCACAGATTTGATGCCAGCCTCACCATTTAGTGAGATTCTCAGCCATCTAGTGAGACCCTGTTTCCAAATAAGAAATAAAATCAGGCTGGGGGTATAGCTTGGAAGTAGACTGCCTCTGGGCTCAATCCGCAGGACCACAAAAAGCAAAAAACAAACAAACAAATATAATGTTCTCCTTCCTAGGAAAAATACACTAGCCGGGCGTGGTGGCGCATGCTTGTAATCCCAGTACTTTGGGAGGCGGAGACCGGAGGATCCGGGTTCGCGGCCAGCCTCAGCTCGCTCTCTCTCTC
>PVJS01010654.1:0-16194 GCA_004027185.1 Glis glis | reverse complement strand
AAATAGGGCCGGGGGCATAGCGCGGAGGTAGAACGCCCCTGCGTTCAGTCCCTGGTACCTCAAAAAAAAAAAATACACTAAAGAACTTAGGGACAAAGGGGCATGACTCCCCAAACCAAAGGTTCAAACCAATCAACAAACAACTAGAAGGCAGAGAAAGAGGAGGGAAGAAATGCTGGATACCGGCGGATGGGGGATACAGGAATTCTTTATTCCTGCACCTCTTCAACCCACCTCATGGGCCCCTCAACACTCCTTCTCCAAGGATCTGGAGAACCCCGAGTCAGCTGGGAGCCTCTCTCCCCACAGCCTTCTGCAGCACTCACTGGCTGGGTCAGTCCTGTACTCATTGTTTTAGGCTAAGCCTATCTCCCCAGGGACTGTGACCTCAAGGGGCAGGGACAGTGTCTGCTTCCTTTCTGCTTCAGTGTCTGGAAGAGGGTTGGGTTCAGAAGGTGTTTCAGTTGATGAACACATTCTGTCACATTCTGTGTAACCTCAGGGTAGAACCAGGGTCACTGGGTAGGAAGAAAAAGGACTTAAGCCCTAGGCTGACCAGAGTGGGGACCAACAGTCTTGGAGGAGGGGGTGTGTGAAATCCCATTTCCAAAGGCATGCAAACTAAGCCAGGTGTGGTGGCCCACACCTGTGATCCCAGTACTTGGTTGCTGAGACAGGAGGATTGCAGGTTCACAGCCAGCCTCAGCAATTCAGCAAGACCCTGATTCAAAATAAAAAATAAAATAGGGCTGGGGGTATAGCTCAGAGGTAGAATGCCCCTGGGTTCAATCCTCAGTACAAACAAACAAATGACTGCAAACTGAAATTGTAGTAAGTGACTTTAAAGTCCCTGCAGGCCAGGTGTGGTGGCGCATGCTTATAATCCCAGTACTTGGGAGGCTGAGACAGGATCCGGGTTCGTGGCCAGCCTCAGCTACTTAGTGAGGCCCTCCACAACTTAGTGAGACCCTGTTTCAAAATAAAGAATAAAAAAATAGGGCTAGGGGTGTAGCTCGGAGGTAGAATGCACCTGGGTTCAATCCCCAGTACCACAATAAATAAATAAACAAACAAATAATAAATAAATAAATATAAATAAAAGCCAGGTGTGGTAGTGCACACTTGTAATACCAATACTTAGGAGGCTGAGACAGGAGGATCACAGGTTCAAAGCCAGCCTTGGCAATGTAGCGAGGCTCTCAGAAACCTAGTGAGACCCTGTTTCCAAATAAAGAAATAAAATCGGCCTGGGGGTGTAGCTTAGAGGTAGAATTCCCCTAAGTTCAATCCCCAGTACTAAAAAATAGAAAAATAAAAAAAAAAGGGCTGGGGGTGTAGCTTGGAGGTAGAATTCCCCTAAGTTCAATCCTCAGTGCCAAAAACCAACCAAACAAAAAAACTTTGAGCTGGGAGTAGTGGCCCATGCCTGTTTCTCAGTATTTGGGAGGCTGAGACAAGAGGATCACAGGTTGGAGGACAGCCTCAGCAAGTAGTGAGGCTGTCAGCAACTTAGCAAGACCCTGTTTCAAATATAAAAATAAGCCAGGCGCACACTTGTAATCCCACTACTTGGGAGGCTGAGACAGGAGGATTGCAGGTTCGCCACCAGCCTCAGCTACTTAGTGAGGCCCTCCGCAACTTAGTGAGACCCTGTTTCAAAATAAAGAATAAAAAATAGGGCTGGGGGTGGAGCTTGAAGGTAGAACGCCCTTGGGTTCAATCCCCAGTACTGCAAAAAAAAAAAAAAAAAGAATAAAAAATAGGGCTGGGGGTGTAGCTCGGAGGTGGAATGCCCCTGGGTTCAATCCCCAATACCACAGAAAACAAACAAACAGAAAACTTTGCAATGTGGTGATGGGCATGAATTCATTCACTAAATTAACAAATATTTACTGAGGGCCTACTGTGTGCCAGACACTGTTGTAAATTCTGTGGATACAGTTGTAAAACAGATAAAACTCCCTAACCTCAGGAGTTTGCACTCTAGAGAAAGTGATTATTAATGGCTTACCTTGTTCTAAGTGCTTTGTCTGTAATAAACCAATTAATTCTCACCACCCTCTTTGTGGTATGATTATCCCTATACTGAAACACAGAGAGGTTCAGTAAGTTGTCTGAAGCTACACTCCTATTTGACTCAATTGGCCTGGCCCCAGACTCTCACCCACTACTCATTCCAGCTCTCCAAAGAGAACTCTTATCCACAACCCCATCCCATTTGTTTCTTTGGAGGAAAGGGGCGGTCAAAGCTGCAACCTGCCAGCTGCATGGACAAGCCTGTGCCAGGGAGGGCCCACATTGGGAGCCCCAAGTCTCCCATGCTCAGGCTTGGGACGTCTACGCTGTTCAGCCACACTGAGCTCCACACTGAGCTCCGAGGTGCCTGAGTTCTAAGAGCATCAGGGGTTACTGCCAATGGGCTGGGTCACTGTCTCCTTCCCCACCTCCTCGGCTTTAGGACTTAACCACTCTTGATCAAATCCATCCAACATATTTATGGTTGAGCCCAGCACTGTACTACATGCTGAGGAAGCAGCAATCAATGGGCCAGAAACAGACTTCAGCCCAAGATGACTTTCACCTTATTTAACCCTCATGATCCCCCTGGGGGTGTGGCCCAGAAGTAGAACTCCCCTGGGTTCGGTTCCCAGTACCAAAAAAAAAAAAAAAAAAAGGGAAGCCAGCTGTGTGTGGTGGTGCACACCTGCAATCCCAGTACTTGGGAGGCTGCGACAGTAGGATCGCAGGTTCAAAGCCAACCTCAACAACTTAGCAAGATTCTTAGCAACCTAGCGAGACCCTGTTTCAAAATTAAAAAAAAAAAATAAAAAGGGTTGGGTGTGGAGCTCAGAGATAGAACACCCCTGGGTACAATCCCCAGTATCAAAAAAAAAAAAAAGTGTGTGTGTGGGGATCCGTATCCCCATGGCCCTCCTGTAAGGTTTCAATGAAATACTGTGCACAGGGTGGGGAGTGGAGCAGAGTCCTGGCATCTGGGAGAGGCGCGGGCACTCTAAGGCACTACAGGGATGTTCCCCAGGGTCTGGCGGCCCCATCCCAGCCTCTCCGGTTCTCACTGATGCTTCCTTCCTTCGCCTTTCCGCAGGAGTCCCCGCGAACACACACACACTCAGGGGTCTGTCTCCGTACAGTCCCCTCCGGCCAGGGTCCCCAGACAGGCCGACCGCACCAGCCGTGCCCCACCCGTGCCCAGCGGAGCCTCGCACGCGCGGCCGGGACGAGCAGCCGTGGGCTCGGCGCGGGGCATCGGTGCACCCTCGGTCCCCGGCACTGCCCGGGCTGGCGCAGCCTCCACCCGCACAGCCCTCGGGCGAGCACCAGCCCCTGCAGCTGCACGGCCGCGGCGGTCCGGCCCCCGCGCTGACAGCGTGCCTCGGGGTGCGCGGCCCCCACCGCGCCCCGTCCCCGCGAGCGAGCGAGCGACGCGGCCCCTCGCCCCGCACTGCCCGCCAGCGCCGGCGCCCGCTCAGGCCGCTCCCCGCCCGGCCCGCGCACCCCGGAAGTGGTGGGGAGCCCCCGGGGAGCCGCGCCCGGGACCCTCCCGCGTCGAGGCTCTGCCTCGGGGGGCCCCCCGCCCTGGCGCCGCCCGGCTTCGCGCCCCCTCGGGCCCGCGCGGGGCTTACCTGTCCCGCCAGGTGAGCCGCCTCCGGCTCAGCCCTTCCCCCGCCCCCTCACCGCTCACCTGGGGCGCAGGTGAGCGTCTCGCGGGAGCGCTGCACGGGCCGCCGCTGGGGACACACTTCCTGTCTCCGCGAAGCGCCGCGCACCTGGGCGAAGGCCCCGCCCCCGGGCGCTGGGCGGGCACCTGCCGGGCTCGGGCGCTGGCGGCTCGGCCTAGCCCGCCAGCGAGGCCTGACGCGGAGGCCGCCCTGCGCCGGGCTCGACCTCCCCGCCTGTCCAGTGGGCTGGCGTCCTCGCCGAGTCTGAGCGCCGGCCAGGCCTCAAAGCTGCCGCTCAAAGGCCAGGTGCCGGGAAGCCTTCCCGACCCCTAAGCCTGCCTGGTTTTCTGTTCTATGGACCAATTCCCTGTACTTCCTTATTAACCACAGGACGCAGTGGGCTGCTGTTTTCTGGTCTGCTGTCTCCTTTTCTTAGCCGCTGACCTTGAGGACAGAGTCTTGCTCCCCATGCCAGCGCAGGGCCTGGCACATAGTAGGTGTTCAGCAAATGCTCTCTCCTGAACGAATGGCTGGGCTCTGATTTCTTTGCTCTGAGACAGAAGTAGGGGGCCGGTTCTCTGCTCTCTAGTTAGTTTACCTTCTTTTTGTGTGTGTGTGTGTGTGTGTGTGTGTGTGTGTGTGTGTGTGGCACTGGGGATTGAGCCCAGGGGCATTCTATCTCTGAGTTACACCCCCAGCCCTATTTTTATGTTTAGTTTGAAACAGGGTCTCACTAGGTTGATGAGAGTCTCACTACTTGCTGAGTCTGTCCTCGAACCTGCAATCCTCCTGTCTCAGCCTCCCAAGTACTGGGATTACTGCCACCATGCCCAGCTCAGTTTACCTTCTTACATGTTCAGAGAAATCTACAGATGGAGGCAGGAACCTCAGCTCTGGGGCTCCTAGTAGAGTGCAGAAGAGGTCAGACTGTGCAACTCTGAAAGACACATCCTGGATCAGCAGAGGTGGCCCAAACAGGCCATATCACTACACGCCAAGGCTAGTAGGGAGGTTCCTGCAAGAGGCAACACCACTGGGTAGCAAGAAGCCAGAGCTCAGACTAACCTGGGTTCCTGCTCCCCTTAACAATTTAATAATTTAATAGTGCCAGTAAATGAGTGACTTAAACCGGGTGTGGTGGTGCACACTTACAATCCCAGTACTTGGGAGGCTGAGACAGGAGAATTGCAGGTTCGCACGCAGCCAGCCTCAGCTACTCAGTGAGGCCTTCCGCAACTTAGACCCTGTTTCACAATAAAAAATAAAATAGGGCTGGGGGTGTAGCTCAAAGGTAGAATGCCCCTGGGTTCAATCTGCAGCACCACACACACAAAAAAAAGCAAAAAAAAAAAAAAAAAAACAAGTCGGGCGTGGTGGTGCACACTTGTAATCCCAGTACTTGGGAGGCTGAGACTGGAGGATCCAGGTTCACGGCCAGCCTCAGTTTAGTGAGGCCCTCCGCATCTTAGTGAGACCCTGTTTCAAAATAAAGAATAAAAAAAAAATAGGGCTGGGGGTGTAGCTCAGAGGTAGAATGCCCCTGGGTTCAATCCCCAGTACCGCAAAAAAACAAAAAACAAAAAACAAAAAACCCAGCCGGGCATGGTGGCGCATGCTTGTAATCCCAGTACTTGGGAGGCAGAGCCTGGAGGATCTGGGTTCGCGGCCAGCCTCAGCTAATTAGTGAGGCCCTCTGCAACTTCGTGACACCGGGTTTCAAAATAAAGGATAAAAATAGGGCCGGGGGCGTAGCGCGGAGATAGAACGCCCCTGGGTTCAATCCCCAGTACCACAAAAAAAAAAAAAAACCTGAGTGATTTAGGGAGCATCTCCAGGATCCATCCTAAACCTCTTGCTTATATAGTATTTATTATTTAATCCTTCCACTAATCTTTGGGGTGAGTCAGGCATTATTGTTCCCTCTTTATTGATAGAGAAACAGAAGTTTAGAAAGGGGGAGTTGTGCTAGGCGGTGGCACATGCCTGTAATCCCAGTACTTGGGAGGCTGAGACAGGAGGATCACAGGTTCAAGACCAGCCTCAGCACCTTAGCCAAACTCTTAGCAATCTAATGAGATCCTGTTTCCAAAAAATAAAAAGGGAGCTGTGTGTGGTGGCGCATGCTTGTAATCTCAGTAGTTGGGAGGCTGAGACAGGAGGATCACAGGTTCGAAGCCCACCTCAGCAATTTAGCAAGGCTCTCATCAACCTAGTGAGACCCGGTTTCCAAATAAGAAATAAAATTGGGCTGGGGTAATACTTGGAGGTAGAATGCCTCTGGGTTCAATCCCCAGTACCAAACCAAACAAAACAAAACAAAAACAAAAACCCAAACAATAAATAAAAAGGGTTGGATTGGGGGTGTAGACATAGAATGCCCCTGGGTTCAATCCCCAGTACCAAAAAAAAAGCAAGAGGAGCCAGGAGTGATGGTGCCATTACCAGTAGTAATCACAGCTACTCAGGAGGTTGAGGCAGGAGGAGCACAAGTTCCAGGTCAGCCTGGGTAATTTAGCAAGACCCTGTCTCAAAATTTTAAAAAATGCAGCCGAGCGTGGTGGTGCATGCTTGTAATCTCAGTACTTGGGAGGCTGAGACACAAGGATCACAGGTACACGGCCAGCCTCAGCTACTTAGGCCCTCCACAACTTAGTGAGACCCTGTTTCAAAATAAAAAATAAAATAGGGCTGGAGGTATAACTTGGAGGTAGAATGCCCCTGGATTCCATCCCCAGTACCAAAATAAATAAAAAAATAGGGCTGAGGATGTAGCTCGGAGGTAGAATGCCCCTGGGTTCAATCCCTAGTTCTGCCAAAAAAAAAAAAAAAAAGCAAAGGTCTGGGGTATAGTTCAGTGGCAAAGTACCCCTGGATTTGATCCCCAGCTTAAAAAAAAAAGAGCAAAAGAATGAGAAACATGAGATTCAGAATAATGGTTACTTAGGGGCAGGGCAGAAGAGGAGCCAAGCATAAGAGTGGAACCCATAAGTGGATTTATTTTGTGTGTGTGTGTGTGTGTGTGTGCGTGCGTGCGTGTGTGTGTGTGTGTGTGTGTTTGTGGTACTGGGGATTGAACCCAGGGCCATTCTGCCTCTGAGCCACAACCCCAGCCCTATTTTATTTTTTATTTTGAAATGGGCCTTACTAAGCCGGGTGTGGTGGCGCACGCTTGTAATCCCAGTACTTGGGAGGCTGAGACAGGAGGATCGCAGGTTCGCGGCCAGCCTCAGCTCCTTAGTGAGGCCCTCAGCAACTTAGTGAGACCCTGTTTCAAAATAAAAGGATAAAACATAGGGCTGGGGGTCTAGCTCGGAGGTAGAATGCCCCCAGGTTCCATCCCTAGTACCGCAAAAAAAAAGAAAGAAAAGAAAAAAGGGGGGGGGAGGAAGGGAGGGAGGGAAGGTGAGAGGAAAGGAGGAAGAGAGGGAGGAAGGAAGGAAAATTCCTTCTGTGAATTTCTGGCTACAGTCTGATGTGTGAGGAAACCTTTCTCCAGAGTCCCAGCCCTTCTATCAGTTATGTGGCCTTGCAGAAATCATTCACTTTCCCCCAAAAGAATGGGATGAGAATATTCCACCCCCCATAGAGTATTATGTGGAATGTTTTGCAATAGGCATGAGGTAGTTATTATTCTAATCACGTTCATACTGGAACTTTCCCCTCTTCCCCTGGCCCTTCCACACTCAAAGACACTGGGTCTGTCCCCCTGTCAAGTGCATATTCCAAAATGGTCAGTGACATTCTAAGCACATACCCAAAAGAGTTGAAAGCAGGGGCCGGGCGTGGTGGTGCACGCTTGTAATCCCAGTACTTGGGAGGCTGAGACCGGAGGATCTCAGGTTCACAGCCAGCCTCAGCTACTTAGCGAGGCCCTCCGCAACTTAGTGAGACCCTGTTTCAAAATAAAAGGATAAAAAATAGGGCTGGGGGTGTAGCTCGGAGGTAGAATGCCCCTATATTCAATCCCCAGTACCACACACACACACACACACACACACACACACACACACAAAAGCAGGGACTCAAACAAATGTTTATATGCCAATGATCAGTGTGGCAGTATCTACATACAATGGAATATTATTTAGCTATAAAAAGGAATGAAGTTCTGACACATGCTATACAACAGATGAACCTTGAAGACATTACGCCAAGTGAAGTAAATATAGACAAAAAAGGCAAATATTGTGTGATTCCACTTATATGAAATAATTGAAAATAGTCAAATTCATAGAGACAGAAAGAGTAGAGGTTATCAGAGACTGGAGGGAGGGAGGAATGGGAAGTCATTGCTTAATGGGTACAGAGTTTCTGTTTGGGGTGATGAAAAAGTTTTTGAAATAGAGGTGATGGTTGCACAACATTGTGAATGTAATTAATGTCACTGACTTTATACTTAACAATGGTTCAAGCTGGGCATGGTGGCTCACACCTATAGTTCCAGTACTTGGGAGGCTGAGACAGGAGAATCACAGGTTTGAAGCCAGACTCAGCACTTTAGTAAGGCTCTCAGAAACCTAGTGAGACCTTGTTTCCAAATAAGAAATAAAACTGGTCTAGGGGTATAGTTGGGAGGTAGAATACCTCTGGGTTCAAGCCCCAGTACCACACACTCAAAAAAAGGTTCAAATGGCAGATTTTGCTATATATATAAATATTTTACCATAGTTTTAGAAACCAAGCCCAATGTAGAAAAACCTAATCCCACATACTTGGGAGGCTAATGCTGGAGAATAGAAAGTTCAAGGTTAGCCTGGGCAGCTTAGTTAAACCCTGTCTAAAAAAAAAAAAAAGACCCGGGGTGTAGCTCAGTGGGAGAGTGTTTACCTAGCATGCATGAAGCTCTGGGTTTGATCCCTAGCACCTAAACAAACAAAACCTAAAACCATATATACAATTTTTACTTATCAATTAAAACCAAAACAAAGTGAGAGAGAGAGAGAGGACACTTTGAAAACAAAACAGGGTGTCTCATTGGTCCAGTATTCAGCACGACAAAGGAAAGAGAGGTCATCCAGGATGAATTTTCTAGATTAACAACCAACTTCTCCTGTGTGCTTCACAGTTTACAAAACAAACACATTTTTATTTGATTCTTACACAGCCCTAAAGGGAGACCTTGTCATATTCGTTTTACAGGTGGGGAAACTGAGGCCCTTTGCTCAAGGCCCTGCCGTGACCAGGTAATGGCGCTGGGTGGGAGCCCAGTCCTCTGGCTCGTTGTACAGTGCTCCTCACTCCAAGCCCTTCAAGCTGGGCTTGGGCCTCTTTCTAAGCAGATTAGAGGCTTGCCCCTTTTTGTCCTGGTGGTGTTGGTGCTGGGTCTGGAACCCAGGGCCTTGTGCCTGCAAAGCACATGCTCTGCCACGGAGCTCCGCCCCAGCCCACGGCCTGCCTTTGCCCCCTGAGCTCCGGAGCTCCATCGGCCTTGACCTGGGGCCATTGTCCTGACCCTCCACTTTCACCACTGGTGCTCTGTTTGATTTTTACTTTTCTGGTCACCTTCCTCAGCCACCACCAGACTGGGGGAGGGGGGAGAGGGAGGTGTCCAGGGTGATTCTGCCTTTCTAGCTTGTGTTACTGATGAACTGATGAACAGAGATGCCAGGGGAGGGCAAGTTTGGAGTGTAAGGATGCCAACTTAGCAACCTGTTGAATTTGCGAGCCAGCCGGGCACATCACGATTGTACAGACGGGTGACATTCAGAGTGCTATTTAGAAGCAGCAACACCCACAGCTGGGGGCTGGGGAGGAGCGGCGGGTCAGGGGAACGTGGGTGGTGGTGCACCGAGCGGCCTCAGGGGTGGCTTGCCTCCCTGCCTCCAGCAGCTGGGGCTTGCCGCTGGTGTGCTTCTCCCAGGGGCCACGAGGGGGCAGCACATAACAGTGGAGATGGCCAGAACTTCAGTCATAGCATCTGCGTTGGGATCCTAGATGGGCCCCTGTTCAGCTGCAGTGTGAACATAACCTGGGGATTGAACATAGGACCTTGCTCATGCTAGGCAAGCACTCTACCACTGAGCCCCAGCCCTTTAAATTGTTTTTTAAGCTTTGAAAAAAGGGTCTCCCTAAAGGGCAGGGGATGTGGCTCAGTGGTAGAGAGTTTGCCTAGCATGCATGAGGCCCTGGGTTCAATCCCCAGCACTGCCAAAAAGAAAGAAAGAAAGAAAAAAAAAAAGGTTGCAGGTTTGAGGACAGCCTTCAAAATAAAAGTGTAGCTCAGAGATAGAATGCCTCTGGGTTCAATCCCCAGTATCACAAAACAAATAAACAAAATAAAAAATAGGGCACAGGCTGGCCTAGAACTGGGATCCTCCTGCCTCAGCCTCCCCAGTAGCTGGGATTATAGGTGTTCACCACCATGCAGAACATGCAGACTTTAACATCACCTTTGAACTCGTTTATGTAACATAAACAACGCTCTAGCTCTATTTAGAGCTAGAGCGTGAACTCTGAAGCCACAGGGCCTGAGCCCCACTTGGCCAAGTTATTGAACTTCCCTGTGCCTCCAACAGCTGTAAAGTGGAGACAGTACACCAGCCTTTCCTTGTTTGTGGTTTTGCTTTCCACGATTCAGTTAACTGTTGTCAATCTCACTCTAAAAAAATATTACATAGAAAATTCCAGAGCCGGGCGTGGTGGTGCATGCTTGTAATCCCAGTACTTGGGAGGCTGAGACCAGAGGATCCAGGTTCGCGACCAGCCTCAGCTACTTAGTAAGGCCCTCCGCAACTTAGTGAGACCCGGTTTCAAAATAAAGGATAAAAAATAGGGCCGGGGGTGTAGCTCGGAGGTAGAATGCCCCTGGGTTCAATCCCCGGTACAGAAAAAAAAAAAAATTCCAGAAATAGCTGGGTGCCCGTGGTGCATACCTGTAATCCAAGCTACTTGGGAGGCTGACACAGGAGGATCTCGAGTTCAAGCCCAAGACTTAGCAAGACTGTCTCAAAAAAAAAAATTAAGAAGGGATGGGGATATAGTTCAGTGGTAGAGTGCCACTGGGGTCAATCCCCAGTACTGCAGGGAAAGAGAAAAAAATTCCAGAAGTAAACATTTCATACATTTAATTTAATTAATTAATTTCCTTATTTATTTTTGTCATGCTGGGGATTGAACCCAGAGGCATTCTACCTCCAAACTACACCTCCAGCCCTATTTTATTTTTTATTTTGAAACAGGGTTTCACTAGGTTGGTGAGGGTCTCACAAAGTTGCTAAGGCTGTCCTCGAATCTGTAATCCTTCTGTCTCAGTCTCTCCCAAGTACTGGGATTACACAGTACTCAACCACTCCCAGCCTAGCAACCAGTTTGTTTGTTTGTTTGTTTGTTTGTTTGTTTGTCTATTGTGGTACTGGGGATTGAACCCAGGAGCATTCTACCTCTGAACTACACCCCCAGTCCTATTTTTTATTCTTTATTTTGAAACAGGGTCTCACTAAGTAGCTGAGGCTGGCCACGAACCTGGATCCTCTGGTCTCAGCCTCCCAAGTACTGGGGTTACAAGTGTGCCACCATGCCCGGCCTAGCACCCAGTTTAAAATGTATGAAATGAGCCAGGTGTGGTGGCACATGCCTGTAATCCCAGTATTTGGGAGGCTGAGACAGGAGAATTGCAGGTTCAAAGCCAGACTCGGCAATTTAGTGAGGCTGTCAGCAACTTAGAGAGACCCTTTCCAAATAAAAACTAAAATAGGTCTGGAGGCGTGGCCCGGGTGGTACTGGGTTCCACCCCCAGTACCACAAACAAACAAACAAACAAGCAAACTGGGTGCTGTTGTAATTAGCATGAAATTTCGTACTGCTCTGCCCTGCCGTTAATCACTCTGTCACATCTCGGTTATCAGATCAACTGTTGCAGAATCACAGTGCTGTGTTCAGGTAAACCTTATTTTACTTAATAATGGACCCAAAGGGCAAGGGCAGTGATGCTGGCAATTAGGATGCCAAAGAGAAGCCATAGAGTGCTGATGTTAAGTGAAAAGGCGAAAGCCAGCTAGGCGTGGTGGCGCACACCTGTAATCCCAGTACTTGGGAGACTGAGATAGGAGGACCGAAGATTCAAGGACAGCCTCAGCAAGTAGTGAGTCTCTCGTCAACCTAGTGAGACCCTGTTTCAAAATGAAAATAAAGCCGGGCATGGTGGCGCACGCTTGTAATCCCAGTACTTGGGAAGCTGAGACAGGAGGATCTGGGTTCGCAGCCAGCCTCAGCTACTTAGTGAGGCCCTCCACAACTTAGTGAGATCCTGTTTCAAAATAAAGAATTAAAAATAGGGCTGGGGGTATAGCCCGGAGGTAGAATGCCCCTGGGTTCAATCCCCAGCACCACAAAACGAATAAATAAATAAATATGTATTTCCATTCCCAGTACCACACACACGAAAGGAAGAAAGAAAGGAAAGAAGGAAGGAAGGAAGGAAGGAAGGAAGGAAGGAAGGAAGAAAGAGAAAGAAAGAAAGAAAGAAAGAAAGAAAGAAAGAAAGAAAGAAAGAAAGAGCCAGGTGTGGTGGCGCACGCTTGTAATCCCAGTACTTGGGAGGCTGAGACAGGAGGATCACAGGTACAGGGCCAGCCTCAGCTACTTAGTGAGGCCCTCTGCAACTTAGTGAGACCCTGTTTCAAAATAAAGAATAAAAAAATAGGGCTGGGGGTGTAGCTCGGGGGTAGAATGACCCTGGGTTCAATCCCCGGTACTGCAAAAATAAATAAATAAATAAATAAATAAATAAATAATAAATAGGGCCGGGGGTGTAGCTCAGTGGTAGAATGCCCCTGGGTTCAATCCCTGGTACAGGAAGGAAGGAAGGAAGGAAGGAAGGAAGGAAGGAAGGAAGGAAGAAAGAAAGGAAGGAAGGGCAAGAGAACAATTACTGTCACTGACCATCACTGGCTACTATGTACTAGGTATACTGTATCATCCTTAAAGAGAAGGGGGACAGTAAAACACCATGTCTCGGAGTCCCCCTTTCTGTTTCTCAAAACCTAGCCAAGTTAGGGAGCAGCAAGAGCAAGCCTGGGCTGGGACGCCCGGTACTCAGGGTTGCGGCTTTCCCCCACACATGTTGGGAACCCGGTGAGCTGGTGTTCTCTGCAAGGTCGCTTTCTGCGCACTCCAGGACAGTGCTCCTTGCTGGTCACACAAGCAAGCTCAGCACGCTGACGCTGACCGTGTCCCCGCTTCTGCAGCCCACGACCCTTCTCCTCATGTCACCTGGGAGGGAACTGAGAGCACTGCGCAAAGGATGCGCGTCACTCTACAGCCGGCTGCCACTGGACAAAGCCCCATGAGGGGCGGGGGTGCTGCTTGGTGAACCCCACAAGGGACAAAGGTGCTATCTGTCAGCCTGTCACCACCGAACTCTTCTTGGGGCAGTCACCGATCTGTTGTAAGCTTCCAATAAAATCCTATGTCTCACACGCTGCCTTCGGGCACTTTCTTTGGCTTGTCTGCAACCTACCCCACTGCCCCGGCACAACCGGGCTGTGGACGGGACATATATTATAAGCCTTATTCTATTTAATCCTCCCAGTAACTCAACGAACCAATCCCAAACACCCATTATATAGCTAAGGAAGCAAAGGCTGAGAGGGTTAAGCCACTCGCCCAAGTCACACAGCTAGTAGGTGACAGAGCCCAGAGCTGAGCTCAAGTTCCTTTTGGCCGAGAGCCTGAGCTCTCAGCACTGGTTCCCCTGGGTACCCCAGAAACTGGGCCCTGTGGGGGTTGTCCCAGGCCCCAGAAGGATGGAAGTTTCTCCCTCAAGAATTCCCTTTTACAATCAATTCCAATTGTGCCATTCTCCTCTTTCCCCAGACAGAATTTCCTGGAATTCTGAATGGAATAAATGGGATGGAACCAATTGAAAGGGAGCCCAGCAGGGTGGAGTGGAGCGGGATGGTGTGTGATGAGCCAGACTGGAAGGCGCGAATTGAGGAGTTGAGGCTCTCTCAGCTTCTCTGATAGGTCACCTGCACATGTCAGGAAACGGCCGATGGAGCCGGGCATGGTGGCGCACACTGTAATCCCAGTACTTGGGAGGCTGAGACAGGAGGATCACAGGTTCGTGGCCAGCCGCAGCAACTCAGTGAGACCCTGTTTCAAAAAATATATATACATATATTTTTTTTCTTAAAAGGGCTGGGGGTATAGCTCAGAGGTAGAATGACTCTGGGTTCAATCCACAGTACAAAAAAAAAAAAGAAAAGACAGAAAGAAAATGGCCAATGGCCATTCAGTGATGCCTCTCTCCTTTCCTTCATTGAATCAGAGGGTGGTGTGTCCTGAAGGCTAGAGAGGACCAGGAATAGTTGAGTGCAGTGGCTCATCCCTGTAATCCCAGTACTTGGAAGGCTGAGACAGGAGGATAACAGGTTCAAGGCCAGCCTCAGCAACTTAGTGAGACCCTCAACAACTTAGTGAGACCCTGTTTCAAAATAAAAAATTAAGAGCTGGGCGTGGTGGCGCACACTTGTAATCCCAGTACTTTGGGAGGCAGAGACCGGAGGATCCGGGTTCACAGCCAGCCTCAGCTCTCTCTCTCTCTCTGTCTCTCTGTTTCTGTCTCTCTCTATTTAGTGAGGCCCTCCGCAACTTCGTGAGACCCTGTTTCAAAATAAAGGATAAAAAATAGGGCCAGGGGCATAGCACGGAGGTAGAACGCCCCTGGGTTCAATCCCCGGCACCGCAAAAAAAATTAAAAAAAAATTAAAAAGAGCTGGTGGTGCAGCTAGGAGGTAGAATGACCCTGGGTTCAATCCCCAGTACTAACAAAAGAGGACCAGGACCAGGGGAGTCTGGAGTTACCCTGGGGGAGAAAGGGGAAGTGAGTTGGGCTCTGGGCTGGGTGGACGCTGTGGACAGAGGTGCAGCTAGAACCCTGGAATTCTGAAGAGTTGTCCTAGAAGAGCCTCTGGAACCCCAGGTTGTGCTACACTCCCAGCTTTTTATTTTTTGTTTTGAGATACACCCCCAGCCTTTTTATTTTTTGTTTTGGGGCAGGGTCTTGCTAAGTTGCTAAGGGTCTTACTAAGTTGCGGGGGCTGGCCTGGAACCTGCAATCCTCCTGTCTCAGCCTCCCGAGTACTGGATTACAGACATGCATCACCATGCCCGGCATTTGGCTTTAGTGTCTACATCAGTAAAATCCTTAATTCAGCCCTTCTCTTGCTTTTAACCTCTTCCCCCAACACACTGCACTCTCACACTCTCTCACACTCTCTCTCTCTCTCTCTCTCACACACACACACACACACACACACACACACACACACACACACACGCAGTGGCATGGACACCCATGGCTGATGCTGAGTCGTGTGTGTGTGTGTGTGTGTGTGTGTGTGTGTGTGCATCCTCGTGCTCTACTACTGAGCCACGCCCCCAACCCTGAGTCTCCTGGTCCCTCACGGGGAGTGATAGAAGCTGTGTCCCCTGAACACCTCCTGCCTCTTCTGCCCACCCCCACCAATTTCACGCCCTCTCTGAGGCCTTCCCTGGAGCTAACTCCTGAGCTAACTCCGAGGGCTGCCTGAGCCCCAGTGGCCTTGACCTCCGCTGCTGCTTTCCGTCTCCAGATGGGGGCTCTCAGAGGGCAAGGACTGGTCTCACCCATCCCTGAGACCCGGCACCCCACCCAGGGTGGGAGTGTTGGTGGAAAGAGTGGGGGAAGGAAGCCCTCCCTCCCAAACACCTCCCTCTCTCAGGGCCCGTGACCACCACCTCCAACTCCCAAAGGACCCATGTGGCCCAAAGGGCCCTGGAGCGGGGGCGACATAGACTAGGATGGAATCCCACGCTAGCCTGTTCCTTACCCTGTGAACTTGGGAAACAATTTCACTTCTCTGAACCTCAGTTTTCTCTTCTGTGAATAGCTTTCCTGAGGAGGGGACATTTAAGCTGAGAGCTGAAATCCCAAATGGAAAAACCAAGAGGAAGAGTCTCCCGGGCAGAGTAAATGGCTGGTGCAAAGAACCTGAGGAAAGGGGACGCTTGGCAGGTTTAGGAAACAGAAAGGAGCCGGGTGTGGTGGTCCCAGTACTCAGGAGGCTGAGACAGGAGGATCGCAGGTTTGTGGCCACCTCAGCAAGTAGTGAGACTCACATCAACCTAGCGAGACCCTGTTTCCAAATAAGAAATAAAATCAGACTGGGGTGTAACTTGAAGGTAGAATGCCTCTGGGTTCAATCCCCAGTAACACACACACACACACACACACACACACACACACACAAATTAAAATAAAAATTAAAAAATAGGAAACAGAAAGGAAGCCAGGGCTGCTGAGCGAGGTAGGAAGATGAGATGGCGATGGAGAGACAAGCAGGTAGAGCATCCCACGGGGCTCCAAAGGCCCCTGGAGTTTGTTTTATAATCTAAGTGATAAAGAAATTGACTGAGGCTGGGCGTGGTGGTGCATGCTTGTGATCTCAGTACTTTGGGAGGCGGAGACCGGTGGATCCGGGTTCGTGGCCAGCCTCAGCTCTCTCTCTCTCTCTCTCTCTCTCTCTCTCTCTCT
>PVJS01010653.1:20657-47643 GCA_004027185.1 Glis glis | reverse complement strand
AGAGAGAGATATTTTGGTGCTAGCGATTGAACCCAGGGGTGTTCTACCTCTGAGTTACACCCCCAGCTCTATTTAATTTTTTATTTTGAAACAAGGTCTCACTAAGTTGCAAAGGGCCTCACTAAGTTGCTGAGGCTAGCCATGAACCTGCTATCCTCCTGTCTCAGCCTCCCAAGTACTGGGATTACAAGTATATGCCACCATGCCTGGCTTCCCATTCTATATGATTTAAATCATCTCTAGTTTCCTTAAAGTACCTAATGCAATGTAAATGTTATATAAATATTTGTTATACTTTATTGTTTAGGGAATAATTACAAGAGAAAAGTCTGTGCATGTCTAATAAATATGTATTTTTAAAAAAGTATTGTGATCCACCAATTGGTTGAGTTTGCAGAACCCACGGATACAGAGGGCCAACTTCAATGAATATTTATTGAAATTAAAAAAGAGAAAGAGTAAGAATGAATAGAAGGATTGTGGAATTAGACTTTATTCTGTCTTTTAAAAAGACAAACTTATGTTACCCATGGATATAAATTATCTTGAAGTTTTAAGTGGATAATAAATATATATCTAAAATATAGCAGAAAATGTTTCACTAGCTACATTTAAGTCACTCTCTTGTTTTAATAAACACAAAATTACCTAACCCACAGCATGGACTAAATAAAAATCTAGTAAATAATGCATACATCTTTTCTTTTCTGTAGTCTGATAAGAGAGAATCTTTGTAAATATACACAGATTATTTGTTTAATGAGTTTACCATATTTTAAGGCTAAGGGTGAAGCTCAATGGTAGAGTGCTTGCCTACTACATATGAGGCCCTAGATTTGATCCCCAGGACCACAACAAATAAATATATTAAATTAATTTACTATATTTTATTTATTTATTTATTTATTTATTTATTTATTTATTTATTGCGGTACTGGGGCTTGAACCCGGGGGCATTCTACCTCCAAGCTACACCCCCAGCCCTATTTTTTTATTCTTTATTTTGAAACAGGGTCTCACTAAGTTGCGGAGGGCCTCACTAAGTAGCTGAGACTGGTGGCGAACCCGATCTTCCAGTCTCAGCCTCCCAAGTACTGGGATTGCAAGCGTGCGCCACCACGCCTGGCTCATTTACTGTATTTTAGTAAGAGCATTCAGAATGCCCTCCAGGCTAGGACATGGTCCCTACAACCTAGTGTTCACCATGAGACTGAGAATGACTCCATAGATAGACCCTTATGTGAGGACTTTTAGAGGTTGTCTCAATATGATTGAGTTTTAATCAAATATTTCTAAGCTATTTGTATCTTGATTAGTTATTATCAGAATCACTATTAAATTGCCTACGTCAGCTCTTGGCCGATTTCACAAGTTGTTAATTCTACGTTAAATGAATGTTCTCAATTGTTCTAAAACTACCTATTCAAAGCTTTCTGGGATGGTCAATACCTCTAGTAGTTCCAAGTCTGGACTACCCGAACAACTCCAAAACAAATTCTTCAGCCTTCCCTCTTATCTCCCCAACTTTGAATAAATTTCTTATCTGCCTTGGTCTTTCAAGGCGATAAAAGCAAATATTCGGAATTATTTATCTGTGGGGATCTGGGAGTGAAGCTCCAGACAAGGAGGGTAGTTCCCCTCCATGGATTTTCAGCTTGATAAGAGGCTGTTTATCCACTCTTCTCAAGACTGCAAAAACCTTTTTGAAACAATGCTGGAAATGTAGATGAAGAAAAAGGGTGGAACCCATTTGAGCTTAAGAAACTGCCGCCAAGACCATGTGTGTCATTTTTCCTTGTCAAAATATTATTGCCATCTTTCAGAACTCTGCTGAGGATTTGGAATCATCTCTTTGCTGGTCTGCCACGTGTTACAATTCTCCTCAGATCATGAGCTAATGTAGCGGGATAGTAGAACATCTGGTTTTGCTGGAGAGCTAAACTGGGTCTTCACGCTTAAGACAAATGTGCTGATGAAGAACTTCCATATATTACTAACTAGAGCTTTCTTTCTCATGCCACAGTGGCAAAATTAAATGCACATTCAGAACAAGCAACAACAACAACAATAACAAAAACAATTTTAAAATGCAGAGAACATTGGTATAGGAACATGCTATTTCTTACTTGCCTTATTGTTCTTTTTTTTTTTGGTCAGGATCAAAATATCTCAGATCACATTTTACTGTAATGTTTTTCCTCTAGTTCTGCTTAAATAAGACATCTCTGATTATGACAACTATTTCCTAACTGAATAAAGCAGCAAAATGTTACAAATACTCGTGTGTGTGTGTGTGTGTGTGTGTGTGTGTGTGTGTGTGTGTGTTGGGGGTTGAACATTCTACCTCCGAGTTACACCCCCAGCCCTATTTTATTTTTTATTTAGAATCAGGGTCTCGCTAAGTTGCTGAGGCTGGCATTAAACCTGCAATCCTCCTGTCTCAGCCTGCCAAGTACAGTGATTATAGGCATGCACCACCATACATGGCTCAAGTCCTACTTATTTTCTTCAAATTATAACTCTTTGTTTGCGTATGCTATTAAAACTATATATGAGCCAGGTGTGGTGGCACATGCCTGTGATCGCAGTACTTGGGAGGCTATAGGAGGATCACAGGTTCTAGGCTAGCCTCAGCAATTTAGAGAGACTCTGAGCAATCTAGCGAGAGACCCTGTTTCAAAAACAAAACAATAACAATGTATCTCTGAGGTAGACTGCCCCTGGGTTCAATCTCTAGGACCAAAAAAAAAAGTATATATGAGCAGAAAACAATGTTTTATACATAATTTTATGGGGAGTAGCAGAATTCCTTCCTTCCTTCCTTCCTTCCTTTTAGTTTGTATTATGGTATGATTCCTGAGACAACTAGAAAAGCATGTTTCTTGTACTTGCATACACAGAGCAATTCTCAGAATTCAGTAAATTTCCTATGAGATTTTTATATTTTTGTTTTCATTTTGATGATAAACACACACCTACACACATATTTATACTTTGGACAGTGTTATGACACATTTATAATAGAGTAGTGCCAAACAATAATCAAGTTCACATGCTGCCATGGCTCCTATATGAATTCAATCTTCACCATAGTTCAAAAGATGAGTGATGGGAGAACATAAGGGGAGAATGAGGTGGAAGGAGAGAGAGAGAGAGAGAGAGAGAGAGAGAGGGAATTTCTTGAGCATACCCTTTTCTATAATGTCTATATTTAAAGTATATAATATTCTGCACATTTCAAAAATAAGTCAATCTAAATGGAAAAGGGGAGATATAACTAAAGAACTAAAAGAACACTGAAACAAATAGATATAATTTTATTTAAATTTCATATCTGAATATAACACACAGACCACTAAACTACTACAGAAATATGTTGAAGAAAGTTATTTTGACCTTGGGTTGGGGTAAAGGTCTCTTAAATACAACATCAGAATTGTGATACAACAAAGATAGATATGATGAATAGAACTCTCATCAAACTTAAGAACAACACTGTGAACAACACTCCTAAAGGACTGAAAAGAGAAATCACGTATTGGGAGAAAACTTTTGCAAACCACATTATCTTCTTTTTTCCCCCCAGTGGCAGTACAGGCTTTACTGGGATAAAACCTGTGGGCTTAGGGCCACCTACTTGGTCTTGAATACCCACCAGGAAAGTTTAAGCAGAAGCAAGTGGGCTATTCTGGGGTGGAAAGAAGGATCCATACTCATGGAGTCATTTGACCCCCACATAATTTAACTAGATGTTTTCTGACTTGGGTTCCCCCTTTAGAACATGAGGCCTTGGTGCTTACATTAAAGTACTTCCTCAGATGCCCTGTACTGAGTGTCCCACTTGCCTCCCAGCAATCCAAATTTCCCCCCACCAATAGCTTATAAGGACTAGATCTTCTCACTGTGGAAGAGGAGGGAGGCCTCTGCTTATTTCTACAGGAGGAGTGCGGTTTCTATGTCAACCAAGGCAGGTCACTGCCCAAAGGAAAAGAGCAGCCCAACTCCAGAAGGAATAGACCGGTACCTGGGGACACTGGCCACACATCCTGAATTGGGCACCGTGGATCACTCCCATCGTGACTCCCATCCTCAGTCTCATCTTCTTAACCTTTGCCCCTTGCATTTTAAAGTTTACTCTCTTGATTTTGTTTCACAAAGGCTCAACTCCTTCATCAAAGCTGCAACTCAAAAACATGTGAACCCTGTTCCCCTCCTCAGGCAATACAGATACCAAAGGCTACCCAACCCCACTGACCTCAACAAACCACATTATCTAATAAGGAACTCACATCCAAAATGTATATAGAACTCAGCAAGACAACAACCAACCTACTCAAAAATCCAAATATTTGAACAGACACTTTATAATATAATATATACAGATGCTATTAAGTATATGAAATGATGCACCATAGTATTAGTCACCAGAAAAGATAAATGTAAATTAGAACAGCAATTTGATAACACTGCACGGCTTACCAGAAAGTCTCAAATTAAAATGCTGAGGATATATAACAATTGACTTTCTCATGCACTGTTAATAGGACTACTTTGAAAAACAGTTTTTCAATTTATTTTTTCTTTTTTGGTACTGTTGATTGAACCTACAGGCATTCTACCCCCCTAGCATTTTATTTAGTTTTGAAATGGGGTCTGGCTAAGTTACTGAGGCTGGCCTTGAACCTGCAATCCTTCTGTCTCAGCATCCCAAATACTGGGATTACAGATGTGCACCACCATGCCTAGCTTATTTTTTTCTTTTATTAAGAAGTTAAACATCCTTACACTATATGACCCATTCATTCTATTACTAGCGATGAACTCAACAGCAATAGAGCACAGATCCATATTTGTTCATGGGTGCTTATAGAAGCTTCGTTTGTAATAACCCCAAATTGGAGACAGTTTATGTCCCTGATGACGGGCCAAGGGCTAGCAAATTCTGGATTTTGTGTACAATAGAACACCGCTCAGTAATAAAATCAAGGCACTTTTGAATTACTAATCCCTCAGACTAATTACACTGGGAGAAAAAAGCTAGATACAAAAAAAGTATCTACTCTGATTGTACTTATATTAATTTCTATAAATGCTATCTCACCTGTAGTGTTAGAAAGCAAATAATTGGTCTTCTGAGATGCAGGGGGTCAGGAGAGGCAGAGGAGGGACTGCAAAGGGACCCAAAGAAACTCTGCAGGTGACAAATGTTACCTTGATTATGGTGATGGTTCATAGGGTTTTATATCTCAAATCTTACCAATTTGTATTAAGCATGTGTAGTCTAACTGTATATTTATTATACCTAAATAAAGTTGTTTATAAAGAAAGAGCACACATAGTAAGAAAAATGGAGGGGGGCATGATCACTAGAAAAGAGATTTTTGGAAAAGGAAATGTGGATAAACGTTATTTAGGAACTTCGCAAATAAATAATGAAGTGCTCTGGGGACAGGGCCACACTCTGACTGGAATAGAGAAACCCTGCCACAGGCACTCTGCTTCACAGGGCTTATATACTCCATACTACAAAAACAAACAAACAAACAAACAAACAAACAAAAAACTATGTGCTAAATTCAATGGAGTTTAGGCTAGCTGCACAGTCTGAGGGAAGAGTCCCTATATAGCACTGTCCCCACCTCAGATACTAGCCATGAGGAAGGGAAACCCCAAGACCATCCTCATTGCAGACCAACTGGCTACAGATATGAATGCTCCCACAACGACCCTCAAGTTCAACACTTTGCATGAGCAGTTCACAGAACACAGGGAAGCACTGTACTTACAATGATATGTTTATTACAAAACTAGCCCAAGAAAGAAGTACACAAGAAGAGGGTTCCAAACATGAAACTTCCATTGTTCTCAGGGACATGTTACTTTCCTGGCACTGAAGTATGACAATACCCAAAGAGTCAACCAGGAAAGCCTGCCCTGGTCTTTGGTGCCCCAATTTTCACCGCAGCTTGCTCGTGCACTGCTCACATGGGCAACTTGGTCTCCAGTGCCCAGGGGTTCAGTTAACTTTGTTAGACTGCCTATTGGCAAAGCCTCACTAAACAAAGACACTCTTACCCGGCAGCTGAGGGGCCTGGAAACCACCACCTAGTAGCTGAGGACAAAGGTCAGACCTCTTTTGGGTGTAGTTAATTCTTCACTGTACATTAGGAACACATGAGTCCCTGTCTCTCATAATCCAGCACTTAGCACTCAAGTGGTGAAACCTATTACTCTCAGCTTCCACAGTACAGATAAACACCATTTGGGTCACTGGGAAACATCAATGGTTTATCTAGCCCTGTGCTCTGGAAGCAAAATCAGCCTTTTTTTTTGTCTCTAAATTCTAATACATAATTTTAAATAATTCAGATAAATATAATTTGGAGAAATGCAAAAATGTTATTTATTGTCCTTGATTTTAAATTTTTATTTTTAACGTAAATGATAAATTTTGTGTGTTATAACATAATTAAATTTTACTATGTACTTTTTATTTTATTACATAATATATGTTATGCTGAAATATAAGTAAATAAAAGCAAATTTCATAGACCAAGTGCATGATAATCTGTGAATTATAATATCTTAGTTTTATTTCTCTTCCTTCAAAAAAATCTCAGGTCACTGACAAACTGTCTAGATGTACAGTGATTTAACTCAGCTATCCTTGATAGTATTTTGACTTTCAGTTATATACAAACCATAACTTCACATAATTTTTTAAATTGTTTTCATGAATCTAAGAAAAATTATCAAGATTTTCAAATTTGTTAATGAATGAATTTGCTAAGGAGCAAGGATAGAGCATAATTTGTTAGCAGTTTGTTAACTTGATTTACAACCTTTAAGTATCTAGCTGTATTTTCTGTCAGGCTCTGTTTAGACTCTTGGCCATGCTTCCACAAATAACAAGGTTGAGTGTTGGTGGATATAAAAATCTAATGGTCCCAGGGGTGTTCAAAGGAGATTTCAGTCTTAATGTTTACAGATACAAAGAAGGGAGTCATAAATGGGGCTGCTATCAGGAAGAATAATTCAAGATCGTGTGTGTGTGTATGTGTGTGTGTGTGTGTGTGTGTGTGTGTGTGTGTGTATGTGTGTGTGTAATTGCTGCTGGAGCCATGTCTTTAGGAAAATAAGACAATTTTCTTGGAGAACTCAAATTTAAAGTTCAATGAGACACATTGTTTTTGTTAACAATAAGAAAATATGAAAGCACCCTGAAACTCCAAGAAGTAGACAATGCTGTACCTGAAAGTCATGAATCAAATTAAAAAGTCGTATGACTTAGAGCAAGGAATGGAGTTAACAACAGAACTATTTTTTTACCACATTGATACCTATATGCACATTATGTACATGAAATTTTATGTACAGAGGAAGATATACATAGACACATTTTTATCAAAATGTACTGAAATAGGCCTGTGGAGTGTGGTCCAAGGGAAAAATGTGAAATTTCTCAAATGAAGATACTGAGTTCATTATATACCCATGAATTGTCCACTTATTAATTTTAATAATACTATTTTTTCATTCTTGTGAATTTTGAAAATACTTATTTCAGTTTTGTCAGTGAGGAAGTTGTGGTAGACTCAGATTAGTTTCTCTCAAGGCTGAAATCACTAATTCACAGAAAACCTGTCACATCTTTGAAGAGTCCTTTTGAATCTCATCCTAGATTCTTCCTAGTTTCATTCTTTTAGCCTCCATTTTTCATCCTAATGTCTTAGCTTAGTTGCTGATTTGTATGCTTCTTAGAAAATAAACAGATATAACGCCGGGCGTGGTGGCACACGCTTGTAATCCCAGTACTTTGGGAGGCGGAGACCGGAGGATCCGGGTTCGCGGCCAGCCTCAGCTCTCTCTGTCTCTCTCTCTCTCCTGTCTCTATCTCTCTCTCTACTTAGTGAGGCCCTCCGCAACTTCGTGAGACCCAGTTTCAAAAAATAAAGTATAAAAAATAGGGCCGGGGGTGTAGCGTGGAGGTAGAACGCCCCTGGGTTCAATCCTCGGTACCGAAAAAAAAAAGAAAGAAAATAAACAGATATAAAGGACTTTGGTGATCGTGGTATTAAAATAATATCTCATTTTTGTGATATTCACATTCCTCCTAAGATAGATAGGCAATAGTGAGTGAAACAGTAAACTCATAGTGGTGCATGGAAAACACTCCAGGACAAAAATCACACTCTCTTTTTTCCAGGTTTCTACTTTAACCTTCAGAATAGACCCTCAGTGTGCCTGTGATAGATGTCATTGCAATTTCCGTTTCATTTCAATTAGTGGTTAGGCTGTTTATTTCTTCTTTCTGTTTTTGTTTTTCTTTGGTTTAGTAATTATATCATTTTAATACACTTTTATTGGGGCATTGTAGTGTCACATCATAATGAAGTTCAGAATGACAGGGACATACATGCACACAGCACTTGGTGAGCTTCCCCCCAGCTCCTACCCCACTGTCTCCCCTGCCCCATACATGATAGTGCCATCGGCATTGATAGTTTCACATATGTACATAGCGTCGATGGAAGTGTTATCACATATGCTAATACATGTATGTGTTAGAGGCAAATGAGTACACATGATAGGTAGAGGTCCTTTTGTGGGTC
Source organism: Glis glis (assembly GCA_004027185.1). Classification (NCBI taxonomy): domain Eukaryota; kingdom Metazoa; phylum Chordata; class Mammalia; order Rodentia; family Gliridae; genus Glis; species Glis glis. Next base: position 39,031 of record PVJS01010653.1, on the reverse strand, counting down.
ACAACATATTTTTAATGAGAATTCAGGAAAGGTTATGGATTCAGAAAACCATATGTACTTTGAATTACACAGAGTGTATGTGATACATGAAAATAGTGTTAAAAAGAATTATTGGTAAATAGAGGGAAACTTTACATGATAAAATTGAACTTTCAAATCCTTGAGAGAAATGAGAAGAAAAATAGGAGGAAAGTATTAGAGAAATTTAAGAAAGGTCATTACTATTTTCCATATCCTCTGCAAATAATATTGAACAAAAAAACAGAAGACTTCTCTAGACTTGAAATGTGTGATCATTGGTGGCTTTGGCAGAGATTTATTTCTTAGCCTTATGAAAAAAGGTTACTATAGATATAGAGAAATGATCAATTTTGAAAATAATATAAACAACTAAACATTTCATTTGTTGCTTTTAGGCAAGGTTTTTTGTTATTAAATATAAATATCTCCATTGGGGGAAGAACCTTAAATCTGTAACTTTACAAATCAGTTTATTTCTACCAGTGATTTCAGCATTATAGAAATAAGAAATTTAGAAAAAGACTCCCTAATATTCCTTACTTTTGAGTTCAGTATTTTTCTTAGACTATCTTATATAGACACGCACATTATTGTGTTTTTAACATGAAAATTAAATTTTAAATCAATGTTATTATTGACTAAGTTCTTATTCAAGCTTATACCTCTCATGAATACAAAAATATATATTCGCGTGAATACGATGCTTCCTAACAAGGATTCAAGCCATGCAATTATAATAAAAAAAATCATGAAAATAAACCAGGCACAATGGTGCACATCTATAATTCCAGTACTTGGGATTCTGAGGAAGGAGTATTGCAAATTCACAGCTAGCCTGGGCCTGTCTCAAGATAAAATAAAAAGGATTGGGGTTGCAACTCCATGGTAGAGTGCCCCTGGGTTCAATCCCCAGTACCACAAATAATCATTAAAATAATATGAAATATCTGAGTTTATTAGAATGATAAATCTACCTGTTTCTACTGAATATTCATAAATTTAGTCTTAAACATGAACTCCAATATTTTTATTTAAATGTATTTCTTTTTAGCTGACAAATAAAACTTCTATATGTATAATTTATTGATGTTCTGATGTATCTATACAATAAATCAAGCCATTTAATATCACAAACTGTTACAGTTTGACTTTAAAATATCCCCCAATCGCCTACATGCTGAAGAGTTGGTTCTCAGTGCAGCAATATGCAGAGGTGGGGCTTTGGGGAGTGATTGGAGTGTGGGGCACAGGCTTCATCAATAGTTTAATCCATTGGTGGGTTCATAATTGAAGGAACTGGTGGAGGAAGGAGGTGGTGGAAACTGTAGGATGTAGAGCTGACTGGAGGACGTATGTCACTGGGGAAGTGCCCTGGAAGGGTACATCTTATCCCTGGTCCCTTCCTCATTCTTTCTCTCTTTGCTTCCAAGTCATCATGCAATGACCAACTCTGATTCACCACATGCTCTGTACCATGATGCTGTGCCCCACCAAAGGCTGGAAGCAATGGGGCCAAGTGATCATGAACTGAAACCTCTAAAACCATGAGCTAAAACAAACCTTTCTTCCTTTTAAGTTGTTTATGTCAGTTATATTGTCACAGCAACAGAAAACTGACTAACACACAAACATCATCTCTTTGTGGTAAGAATATTTAAAATATATTCTCATAGCCGGGCGTGGTGGCGCACACTTGTAATCCCAGTACTTGGGAGGCTGGAGAATTCAGGTTCGTGCCCAGCCTCAGCTACTTAGTGAGGCCCTCCGCAACTTATTGAGACCCTGTTTCAAAATAAAGAATAAAAAATAGGGCTGGGGGTATAGCTCAGAGGTAGAATGCGCCTGGGTTCAATCCCCAGTACTGCCAAAAAAAAAAAAAAATATATATATATATATATATATTCTCCTAACAATTTTCAAGTGTACAGAACATGATGGTTAGCTACAGTCATCAGGCTGTACAATACATCTCCTGAGTGTATTCCTCCTAACTGAAACTTTGTACCCTTTGATCAACCTCTTTTCATAATCAATAGCCACCTCTGGTAATCACTATTCTATTCTACTTATAACATTGTGTATTTTTAGATTCCACATGTAAGTGAGATCGTGCAGTACTTTTCTTTTTGTGCCTAGTGTATTTCACTTGCCACAATGCCCTTCAGGTTCATTTATGTTATTGCAAATGGCAGATTTCCTTTTTATTTTAAGGGTGAATAGTATTCTGTTGTGCATCTATAAGACATTTTCTTTATCCATTTGTCCATTGATGGACACTTTGTTTCCATATCTTGCTTATTGTGAATAATGCTGTAATGAACATAGGCATGCAGACATCTCTTCAACATACTTATTAAATTCCTTTGGCTATGTAGCCAGAAGTGGAATTGCTAGAATATATGGTAGTTCTATTTTTAATTTTTTGAAAAACCATAATGACTGTACTAATTATTATGCTCACTGATAGTATACCAGTGTTTACTTTTCTCCATATCCAAACAATTGTTATCTTTGATCTTTTTGATAAAATTCATTCTAACACTTACAAAGTGTAACTAATTGTGACTTTAGTTCACATTTCCCTGATGATCAGTGGAGCATTTTGTTTCTTACATCCATTGACCATTTGCATGTCTTTTATGGAGAAATCTCTACTTGGTCCTTTGCAAATTTTCCAAATTGGATTGTTTTCTTTTTGGGGGGGGGGATTGAACCCAGGGGCGTTCTACCTCCGCGCTACACCCCCGGCCCTATTTTTTATACTTTTATTATTTTGAAACCGGGTCTCACGAAGTTGCGGAAGCCTCACTAAGTAGAGAGAGAGAGAGAGAGAGAGAGAGAGAGAGATACAGAGAGAGAGAGAGAGAGAGAGACAGACAGGGAGAGACAGAGAGAGAGAGCTGAGGCTGGCCGCGAACCCGGATCCTCCGGTCTCTGCCTCCCAAAGTACTGGGATTACAAGCATGCGCCACCACGCCCGGTGGTTGTTTTCTTGCTATTGAGGTATTTGAGTGTGAATTCTAATCTTGTTTGTATTTCTATGTGAATGCTATCTATTAATTTTCCCTCCTTGCCATGGTAAAAAGCACCCTTGACCACAGTCAGCAGACTTTCTGGGTCTGACGGTTGTCTCTGACACTTTTGAGAAGAGTGATGTTGGATAAAGCACTGAAACTGTTTGAGTTTCCTGTTTCCTCATCTTCAAAAGGAGGACAATGACATAATTGTTTGCCTGCTATATTTTGGAGATTCATTGAGATAAAGTACATGCAAAGCTTTTTAAGCATATGAAACAATAAACATCACTGTTTATTTGCTAAATTTACTATATTTGATGTTGAAATAAGGTTATATTAAATAATTAAGCAAAGTCCTTTTTAATGTATAAAGTAGTTTAGTATGTAAGACTCCTTTCAAAGAGCTACCTGTGGATTTGAAGAGTTTTTAAAAAATCTGTCATTATGAAAGACTCACTATATTAAAACTATTGCTAAGCCACATGCCATTTTTAAAATAGAAATTTCATAGCATTTCCTGCAAAGCTTTCAATAAATTTGTATGCCTGAATACTTTCTTAGCAACTAACACATTGAAGGAAAATGAATCTTTTAAAATTATTTTTTCTCCAAACAAATAAAATGCTGGATATTATGAAAATATGGCCTTAGGAAAAGAAGCATATGTTTTTAATTGTTGGGAAAGTTCATGGAAATATATTAGTAACCACATATTTCATACTGAAAATCACCTCCTTAAGATGTTCAGTTTCATGACTGTGTAAAGAACACATCTGTGGCAAATAGCAAAATGTCCCACTAAAGATGTCCATGTTCTAATTTCTGAAACCTGTGAACATGTTGGGTTTCATGGCAAAGGGAATGAAGGTAGCAGGTGGAATTAAGGTTTCTCATCAACTGATTTTGAAATAAAAAGATTATCCTGGATTATCTGAGTGGTTGCAAAGTAATCTCAAGGACCTTTAGATGTAGAAGTGTCAGTATCAGAGTGGTATGATATGAGAAAGACTCAACTTGATATTTGTTGCTGACTTTGAAGACACACAAGAGGTCAGAAGAGAAATAATGTGGGCAGCCTCTAAAGGCTGAAAAGGGAAAGGCCACGGATTATGCTCTAAACATCCTGAAAGGAATATAGCTGTGTTGACATCTTGATTTTAGCCTGTCAGACCCATTTTGGCCTCCTGACCTTCAGAATTACATAATATATACATGGCATTTTGAGCCACTAAGATTGTGGTAATTTGTTACAGCAGCAACAGAAAACTAATACACACTTTCTGCTTTCAATAAATATAAAAACATCTCTGATTGCCAGAAATTTACAAGACAATGGAAACACCATACTAGACTTTCATGTCACATAAACAAATGTATGAAAGACAGTGTTCTTCAAATCACATAATAAACTAGATAATTTGTGTATAGTCTCTCTCCAGATTAAACTAGTTATCTGAAATTATAATTTATGAATTAAAGGGAGGAGGAAATGAAACTGCCAAAATCAATACTATTTCAAAATCTTTTAATTTACCAAATAATGAAGAAATTTATAACTATTGCCATTGCTTAATGGTTTTGATGGAAAGAAGTATTGGATTTTAATGAGAAATAAATCTTACTGCTACCTCCTAACTGAATAGGAATCTGCTATTATAGAAACTGCAATTTATTTAGAACTCCCATAGATTCTTCTCTTTGTCAAATAAAACATCATCAAAATTATTATTATTTTAATAACCATGATTTCCTATAGAAAGTCATATTTTTTCAAATTTTTATATCAAAATAATGAGCAACATTCATAAAAGTTACCAAGTATACTGAAAACTATGTGGGTTTTTTTGGAACTGTGTATATATTTTGGAAAAACTGTGAAAAATAGCAAGAGAATGAAAACCATATAAGGCCCTCCTACCCACTCGTCACCAGCACCAAAGACTGAGTTTTTAACAGACACTTTGGATGGAAATATATTAACTTCTCATTTTTTCTTCCAGAAGTCATGTCTTCTAGAAGTTGCCAACATGTGCTACGTGTCCTCACCCCATACTCTTGACCTCATATGCCACCTGTCCTCAAATTAAGTGGAAGCAGTTACATGGGAATTGAAAATGGTATGTGTCATTACATGTGGCAAAGAGGTTTCTTGGGGGTGGGGGAATAGTGCTTATTAAAAAAGCTTTACTGTTATAAAATTCTCAAAACAATTTATGTAAATTTTAATAAATATTAATGTAAGTATTACATTATATTTATTTAATGTAAGTAATGTTTTTATTCCTTTCCACATTTGTTGGATATTTTGTATTTATATAAGGATCAGTGTATATATATACATAAGTGAAAAAATGAACAATTTACCGAATCCTCATGAGATTTAGGCCTCAATTACTTTTCTAATAAAATATAATATAAAAATTTGAAATTTACTTTGTATAGAAGACTTCAATTGGTTTAAGTAAACAAGACCTAGTGCTTAATATTTTTTACACTATTTCATGCAGAATGAGAATTCAGGATCATTCATGTGTTATCTCTTGATTTGTCAGTTATGTCCCATATTTGAGCCCCTTAGTACTATTTCCACCTCCTTTTTTATCATGTTAATTGGTAAAAATGTTGGTGTAATATGGTTTAAATAAAGCTGGTCAAAGTTTTTGCATTCTATTTTCCTAATTATTGCCATATTTAGTTATATATAAAGTCACATATGGTACCTTCTATTTAAGTAAGATGAGCTATAATAATGAATGCTAAGACAAATTATTAGATTGGAGAAAACCAACCTTCATATGGATATGATAATGATATGAGAATAGATTTAAATGTAAGTTTTCAAAAAGTTAAAAAATTATGTTATCAGAGGTTGAGGTGTGTGTTGAAAGAAATAACATATAACATCAAAGATCATTCACCAACCACTTCTCCCATGCCAATAAAATGTATAAAGTCAATTCTATTTTCCCAATTTCACCTTAGTGTTAACTAGCCTCATATCCTTAAGTTTTCTACAAATAAAGGGTAAAATTAAAAGAATGGGTTAATTTTATTGGGGGGGCATTTCTGAAAGACTTTCAACCAGTGGAAGATAATTCAAGTTCAAAGTCAGAAAGAAAAATATAATAATCAAGTAACTGGCAATTGTCCACAGGAAAAGATTATTCATGAGCCAACAGGACTGGAACATTTAGAGGAGATGGAAGCTGTGGGTGGAAACTCACTGTCTACATTAAATAAAGTGGGTTTTGGCACTGCTTTAAACTGGATGTCGAATTCTCTGTCTGTACACTTTTGTCTTCCCAGACAGTCAATTTCACTGGGGGCAGTGGGTGAGGGTGGGGAGCAGGGAAGCCAACTTCAGTAATCCCCTTTGATTTGCCAGCTCCCTGGAGGAGCGGCCCAGCTGAGTCTCATCACAGCCATGGAAAAAAGCACTCAGAAAATGGTCTGATCCTATGAACATATTCCTAAGAGAATCAAAACGCCTTCAACTCTGACAAATTCACTTGTCCTGTATATTTTGTGTTGATGCCTTATAGCTTCATAAATTTATACTTTTTAAATCATGTTTTATCAGAATCAGTATGTACTCCATTTAACGTTGGATTGATATTGGAAAAATGCTATTAATAAATTGGTATTTCATACCTCGGTATTAAAAAAATACCAAGAAAATGTTTTATTGGTGTATAATAATGTCTTTGAGGTTAAGAGAACAAGGATGTAGTCCATAAAACATCTGCCTTCATTTTGTAATAAAATGATAATATTTCCTTTAACATTTAGTGAAAATTCTCAGTATAATGAATAGCACGCTTCATGCTTATGTAATTTGAAATACTACATTACCACTTGGTCATAATTGTTTCTACCAGCTAGAGTATCTGAATTCCCCTGTTATCATGAAACTGAACATAATGAGCTTCTCTTTGTTTCAATTTTCAAGTTCTAAAAGGAAATTTTTTTCTGCCTTTGATATAGTATGTAGACCAAACATCTTAAAATATGTATTTCTGAGGGAAAAGATATCTTAAATGGATATACCATTTTATATGTTTTTCTTATATTATCACATTGCTGCATTTTACCTTCAAACTGTCCTTTTAAAAACATAGTAAGATGCCAAAGTAAAAGGAGAACAATAGGAAAAAGAGAAAAACAGAAGAGAAAAAACAAGGGAAGGGATCAAAGAAACTGATTCAATATTGCTTCTGGGATACATGTTTATAACTTCAGCATTATTTTTCAAATCCCATATAATTTCTCCAAGGTTTCCAAACCAAATAATAGAAATGATTTTTACTTACTTCAAATGGTACCACCACTTCCACATAGCCTCCCAAACCATCATGTTCTAAGTTGTATATGATTATATTTTTAGAGGTTAGGGTTGGTGAGTAGAGACTAGGGATCTCTGGAGACCAACTGTTTATCCACAGAAAAGAGAATTAGAAGGATTTAAGCAACAAACTCACAAAATTGACTACACCCAAGTCTGTGTGGCTTGTTCTTATTATGACTACTGATCTTTGAAAGGACATGGGTACTTTAATTTTCCCCCTGAGAATTAACATAATCTGAATATTTTTATTAATCTACAAAACTGTTGAGTTTTAATGCAAATTTTAGTTAAGTCATTTTTTCTGGTGCAGTAAGTAGGATACTGCAATAAGCAATAAGTGCAATAAATAGTAAAACAAAAACTAATCCATATCTCAGTGGTTTAAGATAAAATTTTCTTTAGGTTGGTGTTGCTTGGGGACCACTTTGATTGAGGATGTCATCTGAACAACCTTTTTATCTTGCTGAGCAAGAGCAAGATAAAAAATGGAGAATCAAATTTCTTAAATGCTACTGTTTAGGCAACACATCGCCTTCTCTCACATTTCATTGGCCAAAGAAAGTCATTCAGCTATCTTAAGCATAAAGAGGTAATGTTCATAAAGAAACTGAGCAACATCAGGAAGTAATAGTTAAATCTACCACAGTTTGCCTTTTTATCATCAGTTATTCTGATCACTCACCTCCCCACTGATAGAACATACTCAACCCCCCAAAAGAAACAACCACAAAGTCCCTTCTAGTCATGGTATGTAACTTAGAATCCAGAATCTCTGAGTGATGTGTACTGAATCTCTGTGGGTCTGAATGTGGCTTGCCTTGATCTGGAGGACAGATCAAGGAAAGTGAGTTAAAGTGAGCTACAATGAACCACCAGCCCAACCAGACACACATAGAGTAGGCAACGATGAGAAAGGAAGACAATAAACACTCATGCAGAAAGGGGAAGGATGGGGGACTTTCTACAGGCTCTGATTCACAGCAATTCTAAAATTCCACCGGGAAGACATTATGAGATGTGGAATGTTCCTTAGTTATGCCTTGACTCTGTTCCTGGGGAAGAACTCTGTTGTTTATTGTTTTTCAAACCACTAGCTCTATGCACTGGGAAAATGTTCCTTTTCAAATATATTTCTTGGCCACATCTTAAGTGGGCACTGGGGAGTATTCCATGTTGCTTTCTTAACTCATTTCCTGCTTAAGTATGGTTGGGTACCCAAAGATCATTTAAAGTCTGATGAACAGGTTCCTGGTTCTTGTGGATGTAATCCTCTCAGAAACCCAGTAAGATTACTGTGTGACTTTAGTCAGCTCCTTGGAATAGTAAACAGACTGACAATATTTTTTAGACAGTTTCCCAAACTGTTAGATTTCTTTGTTTTCTCTTCCATGTTATCTTTCATTCTCATGCTCTCAGTCTTCTGTGGTAGGTACTTTGGGACTCTACCCTCTAATAATTAGCCCTTTTCTTTAAACTAACTGAACAGTCTTACTGGATTTAGACTCCTAATCCACTCCATGTCCTGAGGTAATTTACTTAGTTGAAAAGTTCTAGTGGACTTTGATGCCGCAAAGTATTACTCAATCTTATCTTTTGTTGTTTGGGAAGAAAAAGAAGTTTCTGGGCTCTATTTCTTTTGTCCTCTGCTTTGGAAACTGGCTAATTCTTTCCTGTGTTCATCTGTTTCTTGAAATTTATTGCAAAACTATCCAATGGCAACCAATACACACAAGCAACATTTTGCTTTCCCAACTCATTCCCCTAGAGCTACAAGTGCCCAGGGAACATGAGCTTCTTCCATGCTATTATAGGCTTTAGCAAATGTTTGATCACTATGCTGGAAGACATGATTGTCAACTTTTCAATTCCCAGTATCAATTCCCCATCACCAGTTATTGGGTCCTTAAGAAAACATTATCTACAGATTAAAAAACATGCTAATCAAAATCCCACTCTTGTTTCATTAGGAACCTGAATGGTCATGTTAATGGGTTTTTGTACATCTATAGCAAATTTTCTTAAAACACAAAAAAGAAACACAACATGAGTAAAAGTAGATTGAGTGACAAAAATAGATATTAGCATATAAGACATCTTTAGTTTCAAAATTTTTGAAGATCTATAAGTGTGCTCTAAAATTGATATGAAAAGGCACAGGGCCTAGAATAGAAAAGGTAATTCTAAAAAAACCTTGAAGTTTTATCAAGATTCAGGACTTATTAGAAAACTCTTATAATTAAAGTAGTCTGATATTACAAAAAAAAGACACAATGATTAATGAAACAAAATATAGACCCCAAAAGTAGACTCACACAGATATATTAGCTGATTTTGATAAAGGTGCAAAGACAATCCAGTGGGGATATGATAGTCTTTTCAATAAGTGGTATTGAAATAATTGGATATTATTATGCTAAAATATGAACATAGACATAGATCTCACAAAATTAGCTAAAATTGATTGAAGATGTAAAATGTTAAGCTATAAAACTCATAGAAGAAAAATAGAAGAAATTTTGCAAGATAAAACTGGAAATTTTGCTGAGCACTAGTAAATACTCCACATCAGATTACTTACACATGCACAGATAGTTGAGACACTAGTTAGATATTGTTTATTAAACAATGCATATACAAAATTAATATTTAATGGTAAGGGGCCTTGCTGCTTTTTATCACAACAGGAGACAGGAAGTGTAAAGGATTAGTCTCCAACTTTCATTTAAAATGTTGGATTGCAATTTAATCATCAGATATTTATCTTATACTTGTTGAGACCTTTGAGAAGAGAGAAATAGAGAAAAGAAATCTAAGATGCCTTTCGAGAGCAACTATACAGCTAAATGTGCTTGAAACAAAATGACTTTGGAGGAATGTCCAGTACGACGATGACAACCTCATTGGTTTCTTCCAGAGTTACTGAGTTCTTTAATGAGACCTCTGGAGTGAACTTGGAGACAATGAAAATGTAAGTCCATTTGTGGTTTCCCTGAGTCATAGGAAAACCATCATATCTCACTAAGTTGTAGAACTTTTTATGTTCAAAGAACTTTCATTTGGGAAATGCAAACCAAGTACTCAGATTATACTCATTTCCAAAGACTGTGTGCGTGTGTGTGTGTGGGGGGGGGGGAGGATACTGGGCATTCTCCCTCCGAGCTACATCCCCAGCCCTTTTTATTTTTCATTTTGAGGCAGGGTCTCACTAAGTTGCTGAAGCTGGCCTCAAACCTGTGATCCTCCTGTTTCACCCTCCCACATACTAGAATTACTGGCATGTGCCACCATGCCTAGTTCATAGACTTCCTTTTTAAATAAAAAATTGTTGGGCGTGGTGGTGCACACATGTAATTCCAGTACTTGGGAGGCTGAGACAGGAGGATTACAGGTTTGAGGACAGCCTCAGCAGTGTAGCCAGACTCAGCAACCTGATGAGACTCTGTTTCAAAAACAAAAAATAAAAAGGGCTGGGGTGTAGCTTCGGGTAGAATGCTCCTGGGTTCAATCCTTAGTATAATAATGATAATAGAATAATAATTTATTATTACAAACCACCGCCATTTAAATAGGTCAGTGTCTCTACATTTTTGTTCAGTAGTCTTACTTTGGTATCTCGATTCCTCGAGCCCTCACTTTAACTCAGAATATAAATAGCTGAAACTTTTCAACAAAAAGTATAAACCTTTCATTGGAAGGATATAAATTAATAATACATAATAGTGACAGCTGAGGCTGAGTGAAATGGTCAGGAAATAGGCTTCTCTTGCTCTGTGTTCTTGACTAATGAAGAAAGGGCAAGTTCACTGACTAATAGTAGCTAAGTGCAAATTTAGATTAAAAAACCACTAATTGCTAACAATCAACTTGATGATTTCTTTTTCACAAGAACTGAATTATAGTCATGAGAACTGAATTCTACGTAAGTATCACATGAAATGCTTGCGTTTTTTATATTAGTGATCTTTTCAAATTTATTGTGGCTAATACTATCACAATGTGTTGGTTTGAAAGCAAAACTGACAAGATACTCCTACTGATCTCTGATTAAAAAAATAGATGAAAAATGCAGCTAAATTCTGAAAAAAAAAGAATTCAAGTTTGTGGTATTTAAGTGATAAATGATGGAAGCTATGGATAAAGTCCAGGTCAGAGTTAAAAATGATATACTTTTTGAAATAAATGGCACATTAAATGTTGCCTTAGATACTTAAAGCAATTCATGGTTTAATATGGCCTATAAGCAAATCTGCCCACCAAACAATTACTGCTTATTTGTGCTCCAAATGATTTTTTAAAATTAATATTCTTTTTAGTTCACATGGTTTGTACTTGGTCCAAACCAAGCAAATCTTGGGTAGCTTGTACCAATTCCCCTCCAATTTGCTCTTAAAGTCATGATGCAGAAATATACTTATCTAGAGCCCCATGTATACACATGTATGTAATGGGTTTCTTTATACACTGTAGCCAGTTTTCTTAAAACACACAGAAGAGAAAAGTAAACATGGGAAAACATAGATTGAGTAAAAATAGGTATTATCATGTAAAATATTTTTTGTTTCCAAATTCTCTTTTAACTGTATGATCGTAAGCAAGTCAATTGACCACTTTTGTGAAATGAAAAAAAAACACACAATAGCATCTATATCAAATGGTAATTCTTTGTAAAATGAAACAAATCAATAGCATCCATAGAAAAGGAAAATTGTGAGAACCATGTAAGCTCATAAATGTAAAGAATAGGTCCTCGCATAAGAGTTAGCTGAAGGTTCAGCAAGTGTTAGCCTCTTATCTCAGTAGTAGGATATAAGGCAAATTTTAGTGTGTAAATTCAGATTAGAGCTGATGATCGCTGGCAAAAGTTTATATTTTGATGCTTCTACCTCTATTGCCTGCATAGATAGCCATGGTTTTGCATTTGTTTGTTTTGTTTTGTTTTTAGTTAGTGCATTGTAGTTATATCTGACAGTGAGGTTCATAGTAATACATTCATGTATGCACCTGACATTATTTGGTCTGTTTCCTCCAACAGATGCATGGATAAAGAAAATGTGGCATGTGCACACATGGAGTTTTACTCAGTTATAAAGAAGGACAAAATTATATATTTGCAGGGAAATGGAGGGACCTAGAAATCATAATACTAATTGAGATCAGCCAGACTCAGAAAATCAAGAGCCACATGTTTTCTCTTATATGTGGAAGCTAGAGAGAAAAAAGAGAAAAGAGGGGTAGTATTTAAGATTCTGTCCCTCTCTTGCCTCATGAATCCCGAAGCACTCATTTATGCTATCTACTGGCCTTAAAAATAGATGAGTGAGACTGAGCTAATCCAGTTAAGTTCTCTCTTTTACAATTCTGAATCTGAAGTTTGGAAATGATTTGCCAGTTAAGAAGAAGGGAATAACTTGAAAAAAGGCTATACATGCAAATCATATTATGATAAGATGAAATTAAAATTATAAGAAGTCAGAGGAAATTGGTTATTAGAAATGCCTTAAGAGAAAAATCCTGCAGCTCAGGGGAGAAAGAGAAACAGGATGATTGTTAAGATTATTGAGGACCTAGGACCTTACTGCCATTCTGTTACCATTCCGTCAAAGAGTTTATTTATGTTGTTTTTAAAAAATTTTTAAAATGGCATGTATACATTTTCATATAAGGGACAATGTGCCTGAATAGGAAGAGCAGGTAGCATGCATTAATTACACTAATTACCACGGTCTGGAGGAAATAGGGATTAAGAACAAATTTCCTATGGTAAAAAAAAAATAGCACAGAAATTCATTGGGAAAGGAATTTCTAGCAGTCTTAGAAATGGAACAGTTTATCACTGGGGATGGGGGAATAGGTAGATTGTGTTTGCCCAAAGAAAGCATGAACAAATACCAGAGCTCTCACATGAAAAATACATTTTATTCATTTTTGAAAGATAGTCTTCTGAGTAGTATACATCTACAATTATTAATCTCACATAAAAAATGAGGTCAAGGTGCCCAGCATTAATTTTCAATTTCTATGTAACAATTTACAACAAACTTAATGGCTTAAAACAATGTTCACTTAGTAGTTCTCAGTTTTGTTCATCAGAAGTCTTGTATGATGTGGACCTGGGTTTCTGCAAAGGCTGAAATCAAGATGTTGGCTTTCCAAATACTCTTCTGGAAGCTCAGAGGAAATATTACTTCCAAGATCATTCTTGTTGTCCCCTGCAGTTGCAGGGGCGAAGTCTTCATTTTCTTCCAGACCGTCAACCTGTTCCTAGAGGTCATGCTAATTCTGTGCCAAGTGGCCTCTGCCATCTGCAGACCGAAGATGGCATGTCAAATACTTCTTGTGCTTCGTATTTCTGACTTTCTCTTCTATAATCAGCCATAAGAAGCTCTTGGCTTTGAATGGACTCTTAAGAGTAGGTGCGGCTCAGTTGAATAATTTGTCTTTCTTAGAGTCACCTGTGCTATATAACATAATCTAATCATAAGAAACAGTATCTATTTTACTCCCAATCCTAGGGATTAGGATATGAAAAATTTGCAATTCATCTTAAAATTCTGTTTACCACAATGTTATTTTTTATAGATCTTTAGATGTAGATAAGCTTATTAACACTTACATAATTGGAATAATAAAATGTGATTTCTACCTGGTGTTCAAATCTAGCAATTTAATAGAAACTGCAGAGAAAATATTTCAAATTACCAACTTTTGGTGTTGAAAGGCACAAAAGGACATTATTATTATTAGTAGTAGTAGTAAACTTGAAGAGGGAAACACTCAATGGACATGATGTACATACACAAACTTATCAAAGCCAATCACTGTGTTGAGCAGGAGAAGGTGGGGAGGAAGAGGACGTGGAATAGGAACTGAGGGAGGGCTCCTGGAGTAAAGTGTGCATGTATGCCTTGATCACTCTGAACTTCATTAAGATGTATGATTACAATGCACCAATAAAAAATAAATAAATAAAAATTTTAAAAAGGACTGGGAGACTGGGGTGTAGCTCTGAGTTAGAATGCCCCTGGGTTGAATCCCTGGTGCCACAAAAAAAAAAAAAAAACGAAAACAACAACAACAAACAAACAAAAACATTGCTACTGGATAATTAGCCCCATTAGCAATTACAAAAGTGTAAGGGAAAGATAGAAGATTAAACATGATGTTAAAGTTCTGAATAAGGTTTTGGAGTAGACTGAATTTCATGCTTTTAGTACCAACTCTGAACTGTACATATACTCCATATCATTTCTCTCAGAACAGTGGTAGCTAGAACTAATTCTTATGGCTCTCTTCAGTTGTCAAGGCTCCTTCTCAGAAAGAATCAACCTTGCTGGGCATGGTGGCATACATCTGTAATCCTAGTACTTAGGAGGATGGAACAGGAGGATCGCAGGTTCGAAGCCAGCCTCAGCAACTTAGTGAGAACCTCTTTCCAAATAAAAAGTAAAATAAGGCTGAGGGTATAGCTCTGAGGTAGAATGTTCCTGGCTGCAATTCCCAGCACCACAAAAAAGAAAGAAAGGAAGAAAGGAAGAAAGGAAGAAAGAAAGAAAGAAAGAAAGAAAAGAAAAGAAAAGAAAAGAAAAGAAAAGAAAAGAAAAGAACCAATTTTATTCCATTGATTTATTCCACTGATTTACAGAGTATGTTAGCAAACAGCTTGGGAATTATTCATGTGAACTATAGGCTGCAATCTTGGTATCTGATCCCAAATTCAAAGAATTTGAGCCAAGAAAAACTCTTCATGAAACCAAAGGACTCTAGATTCATTTTTCTTATTTAATAGAGCCCTTAAGTATAAAACAAAGAATTTTGAATGCCACCAAGGGCCCATTTCATCATAAGTATAAAGAATGATTCCTGTCGGGCATGGTGGCTCATGCTTGTAATCCCAGTACTTGGGAGGCTGAGACAGGAGGATCCGGGTTCACAGCCAGCCTCAGCTACTTAGTGAGACCCTCCGCAACTTAGTGAGACCTGGTTTCAAAATAAAGTATAAAAAATAGGGTCGGGGGTATAGCTCAGAGGTAGAACGCCCCTGGGTTCAATCCCCGGTACTGCAACAAACAAACAAACAAACAAGAATGATCCCTAAAATGAAAAGTTGTATATTTTAAAAACTGTTTAAAGTAATCAGTATGCTTATTAAACCAGTTACTGTATAGGATTGATTGTAGGGTTGAACAGAATAGTACAGATTATCTAATATAATCTAATCACTTTAATAAGTGAAGAAACTGAGATGCACAGTTTAACTTATGAATGGATATTTATACAACCCAGGTGTAATATATTTTCTGTCACATCATGCAACTTTTCAAGCATATATAATTTCACCTTTTGATTTGAAAATATTTTCCAATTTATTAGGATTGAAGAGGTGAAGTATTAATCATTCTTTTCTGAAAATTCCAAGTTTGCACAAAGTAATTATCTTCATTATTATCGGTTCTCAAAAAAAATTCAGCCTTTTGTTTTAAGATACATCAGTGAAATAACTGCTTTCTTCATGCTCCTCTGAGCGAGTGTTTTACAAACTTACTTGCACCCTGGAATCTACAGGAGAGATCTTAAAAAATACAGATATTTGTATTTCACAATCAGAGACTTTGATTTATTTCATATGAAATGTTATCTAAAGAGAATATTTTTAAAAATTATCTAGGCGACAGCATTGTGTAGTCAAAACTGAGAAACACTGCAAAGTCAACAAAGTAGGCAGGATTGGTAACAAGAATCTACCTTGTCAGTGACATAATTCTAGTGTCTTTTTTGTACATTGTGAGTACCCTTATTAACATATCAGACCATTTAAGTGGAGAATTGACCTATGTTATTCCCACTCTTACATTTTTAAAGTGCCTACTAAATATCAAAATGTTTGCTAAACACTGGTTTATTTCTACAAGGATCTTCCTGTCATGGTGAGGGCAGATTAGGAGGCATTTGTGTAATAGACAATTAGAAGACAAAGGGAGGAATGTTATGACCAAGTTATGACCAAGGCTAATCTTGTCCATTGACATCTTTCATTAACTGTGATAGTTGTATACAAAGTATTCCTAGATCCATCCAGGTATAGCTAATCTGAGCACAATCTGAAGATATTCTTTTGTGATGAGCAGATAAAGCACACCAGTCTTGAGGATAACTGTTTTCCCAAATTCACTCAAATACCATGGACGGAGAAGAGACATTCTATTCCTTTTATTGTGCTGGAAATAAGCGATCTTTCGTGAGTCAACTGGCATTAAAGAACTGTTAATACGGTTCAAGAAAAATACTTCTGCAGCTCCCCAAACACACCCCTTTCATTCATGCTCTTTCCCAGAAGCATGAACACTTCCCTCCAACAACATAACCATGCAAATTCTTGCCAACCTGTGGGGTGGGATCTAGAAGGTGTATAAAGAATGATGAGAAACAGATGAGAACATTTGTTTTCATAAATGACCTAGAATAATTTAAAATATGAAGTCGTTGTTAATGAAAGGAATTGAAAAACCAATCTCCCTTAAGGACAGTACCTATCTTGGTTTTTATTTGATGTACAGGTGAATATTTTTTTGTAAATTCAATAAAAAGCATAATCAACTAGTATGGAATCAAAACACTAATGTTGTCTACTTGGTGTATATAATATAAACTAGATATTAACTATCAACCTCTCCTACTATTTAAATATAACAATCATAATACAAACTTCATGCTTGAGAGTGAGAAATAAATCTCTATATGATGGACCTCACCAAAATTCAGATACAAATTCTTGGAAAGCTAGATATAGCTTAGTGAGGTAGGGAACATTCTTAGCTACCAGTGTAATATCCGGCAGATTTACTTGTTGAATGAATGAAGAGAGGTCTTCATTTGGTGACCTAAATGTGCATTTGTCATTTTTCTCATTTTAAAGTACAGTACTCAAAATCTGGTCTTAGTGTTTATTTTTGTGTAATAGTTTTTATAGTTTTTTAAAGGAAGTTGGAGGGCCTCTTAAACAAACTTTGATTTGAGGATATTAGCAGTGAAGTGGCACATAATAATTTATTTATTACATGTTAGTTGAGAATTTTATGACTAACAGTCACTCAGCATTACAGTGAACACCTAATAAATATTTTAAAATAAGAATGTAAAATAAATGTTAATATCTTGAGTGACATTTAAAATCATATTTATACCTTACTAGATATATTTGAATTAAATTTATATGTCAATGTCCAAAAAATTACTTATGGTGGATATTAGCTAAATAGCCTTGTGGATATATACTTTTGATCAGTGGCCTTCAAATTTTTAAGGGCTTATAAATGAATCACGGTTGTTAATAACTACCATAAATAGTATAAACTACTTAAAATGATGCCTCCCTCTTTTTTTTCCTGCCTCTAACATGGTGACTAGTTAATATAACAGCGATGTTCAAGTTTTACCAATTGAAATTAAAATCAGATGCTTTCTCAAGTGTTTGGTCAAGCATTGCCCGGAAAACTCCCATTATCACTTCAGAACCTACTGGTGTCAAGATGTAAAAAATATCTCTTCTTAAATTTAAAATATCCTACTCTAAATTTTGCTATTGGAGATGGGGAGGGCTAGCTCCTTTAAATATTTTATCATAATATTTCATAATATATATTATATATTTTGGTACCAGGAGTGGTTCTAGAATAACAGAATTGCAAGAATGTATTTTCTTAGTTGGTTTTCTGGCTTCCGGAGCTGGCTCTCCAATTTGATTAGGCCTAAAGTGAGCGAAGGCTGTCCTTCAGTTAGTAGGGGAGGTGCTGATACCCCACTTCTGGTACCAAAATCTGTATTGGACAGGGTTCTCTAGATTAACAGAATACACAGAATGAGTATATTTGAAAAAAGGGATTTATCAGATGGGCTTACAGTTTGAAGCAATGTAGTCCCAGGTTCTGACTGCACGTGGAGAGTCAGAGGAACCAGTAGCTGGTCGAACGGTCTAAGAGCTGGAGTCTTAGGAT
>PVJS01010653.1:0-20557 GCA_004027185.1 Glis glis | reverse complement strand
AGACGTGAAGATCAGGAAGCTCTTCGGAGAAACGATGGTGAAGTTTCAGTTCCAAGAGCTGGAGGCCGAGAAGATCAAGAAGTTCTTCAGAGAAAGGCGAAGCCGACGGCCGACGATCTCAGGCGAGAGCAGATGCGTTTTCCTCGGAAAGAGTCGCATGCACTCTACGCGGCTTCTCCCTGTTTTATCTAAGTCCGCACCTATCAGAATCCTGCTGCCTACATTCAGGGCAGGGCTTTCTGTTTAATCTGCTGTTACACACCCCAAATCACATAATCTTGGGTGTGTCATGATCAGGTCAAGTTGACAACCTAGACTCATTATCACAATATATTTATCTGTCTATACTAATGACTAATTTTAAGATAAAAATACATTATAAGAGCTAGAATTTTTCATTATGAAAATGAAGGAGTGAAATAAGTACAAAGTTCTACATTACTCTTTCTTACTCTGCTATTAACCAGTTACTAAAAACATCATTAATATATGCAAAAGTAATAGTCAATTTTTTAAACTCAATTTTATTTGATCAAGATGTTTCCATGTAGATCAAAGATATCAAATTGAAAAAGGCATTTAATTGCTTCCTTTTATATAATAAATTAACTTCCATCTCTTCAGAATTAGTTCATTTGTCTTTTTACATTATAAGAATTTATTAAACATTAATTACATATGACAAGCCCTGTACTGAACTCTAGGTATATAACTGTGACAAAAGCAGTCATGGTGCCTGCCATCATGGAAAGGATTAGGAAAGAGAGACATTAACCAAATTATTGCATAAATTATTATTTGATACTTAACAATGCTGAGCACTGTGAAGAATGGGTATGTTGTACTACGAGAATACATAACACAGGTTGTTAACCTGGGTGGTAGTGTTAGGGAATTCTTCTCCCAGGAAATTTCTTTTCCATTGGTATGATCCTTGAATTTCCCTGATGATTAGTGATATTGAGCACATTTTCAGGTACCAGATAGCTATTTGCATATCTTCTTTGGTAAAATGTTTGCTTGGGTACTTTGCCCATTTTTTAAAAAATAAACTTTTATTGGTGCATTGTAGTCTCACATCATAATGTAGCTCAGAGTGATAGGGATATATATGCACACAGTCCTTGATGAACATCCCCCCAGCTCCCTCCCCATTCTCTTCCCCCCTTCCTCATACATGATATTGAGATTGGCATTGGTAATTTCACATATGTACTTACATCAGTGGAAGTCTTTCCTTCATTGATTCTTGCCCTCTCCCACATTCCCCTAATCCCCTCCATTGCTCCACTAGGGTTCCTACTCCATTATCTAAAGTCCTTCTTGTATGCCAATTACTCCCTAGCTTCAATATATGAGAGAAAACATATGACCCTTCACTTTCTGTTACTGGCTAATCTCACTTAACATAATGTTCTCCAGGTACATCAATTTTCCTATAAATGACATAATTTTTGTTCTTCTTTATTGCTGAGTAGAATTCCATTGTGTGTATATCCCATAATTTTGTAATCCACTCATCTGTTGATGGACACCTAGGTTGGTTTCATGATTTGGCTATTGCGAATTGTGCTGCCATAGACATAAATATGCATATATCACTATAATAGTCTGTTTTCAATTCCTTTGGAAAGATTCCCAGGAGTGGTACAGCTGGATCCTATAGTAGATCCATTCCCAGTTTTCTGAGGAATCTCCACAATGATTTCCATAGTGGCTGCACTAATTCGCAATCTCACCACCAGTGTATAAGAGTTCCTATTTCCCCACATCCTAGCCAGCATTCTTAATGATTGCCATTTTAATTGGTGTTAGATGTAATCTCAGTGTTACAGTTAGATATAAAGCACCCCCTAAAGAGCTCTTTTATTAATATTCAGGGTTGATATAATTGAGTCATGAGGGTGGTAATCCCAGAAGTGGATAAATCCATTGTAATGGATTTACCTGGGTGCTACCCAGTAGTCCGGTAGGGTGTGGCTGGAGGAGGTGTTCCCTGGGCTAAAGGCCTTGGAGATTATAGATATGGTTCCTCTTCCCCTGGTTCTCTCTCTCTCTCACTTCTGGCCTCCATGATGTAAGGAGCACAGCCCATGTGCTCTCCCTTTCTCTGCTCCCTGTCACCATGCCCTGAGATCCATGGTCCTTGACCTCACGTGGACTGAACCCCAAACTGTAAGAAAATAAATCTTCTTTCTCTATGTTACATGGTAAGTCTTTTAGATTATAGCTGCAATAATGTAGATGGATATACTCAGTATAGTTTTTATTTCATTTCCCTGATTTCTAATGATGTTGAACATTTTTTCACATATTTATTAGCCATTTGTATTTCTTCATTTGTGAAGTGTCTATGTAATTCAATTGCCCATATCTTGATTTATTTTTAGTGTTAAGTCTTTTAAACTCTTTGTATATTCTGTATATTAGTCCTCTATCAGAGAAGTAGCTGCCGGGCGTGGAGGCACACGCTTGTAATCCCAGTATTTGGGAGGCGGAGACCAGAGGATCGTGGGTTCGTGGCCAGCCTCAGCTACTTAGTGAGGCCCTCTGCAACTTAGTGAGACTCTGTTTCAAAATAAAGAATAAAAAGTAGGGCTGGGGGTGTAGCTTGGAGGTAGAATGCCCCTGGGTTCAATCCCCAGTGCCGCAAAAAAAAAAAAAAAAGAAGTAGCTGGCAAAGATTGTTTCCATTCTGTAGGCTTTCTCTTTAGACTCTTAATGATTTCATTTGTTGAAAAGAAACTTTTTAACTTAATATCATCCCATTTATTAATTCTTGTTTAAATTCCTGAGCTTTGGAGGTCTTACAGAGGAAGTTTTACCAGTGCTTATATGTTAGAGTGTTGGTTCCTATGCCCTCCTCTGGTAATTTCAAAGTCTCTGGTCTAATTCCATGGTCTTTGATCTATTTTGAGTTGACTCTTATGCAGGGTGATAGGTTGGGGTTTAATTCCATTTTCCTACAAATTGATAACCAGTTTTCCCAACATCATTTGTTTTAGCTGGGTGTGGTGGTTCATGGCATAATCCTAGTATTTGGTAGGTTGAGACAGGAAGATTTGCAGGTTTGCAGCCAGCCTTAGCTACTTATTGAGGCCCTCCACAACTTAGTGAGACCTTGTTTCAAGATAGAAAATAAAAAAATAGGGCTGGGAGTAGAGCTCAAAGGTACAATGCCCCTGGGTTCAATCTCTAATACTAAATAAAGAAAGAAAAAGAAAAGAAAAGGTTGTCTTTTCTCCAGTGTATGTTTTTGACACCTTTGTCAAAAATCAATTAGCCATAAGCATGTGTATTTGTTTCTGTATCTCCTATTCTGTTCTATTGGTCTATGTCTGTTTTTATGCCAATACCATGCTGTTTTTATTAGTATAGCTCTGTAGTATGATTTGAAGTCAGGTATTGTGATGCCTTCTGTGGTTCTTATTGCTGAAAATTGTTTTGGCTATTCTGGGTCTTTTTTTCATACTGAATTTATGACTGATCTTTCTAGCTCTGTGAAGAATGACATTAAGAGGTATTGCACTGAATCCCTAAATCACTTTTGGTAGAATGACCATTTTTATAATATTTATTCTGCTTAACCAAAAGCATGGGAGATCTTTCTGTCTCCTAAGGTATTCTTAGGAGACAATTTCTTTCTTCTGTGTTTTATAATTTCCATTGTAGATCTTTTACCTCCTTGGCTAGATTTATTACTAGGTATTTTATTGTTTTTGAAGTTTTTGTGAATGGAATTGTTTTCCAGATTTCTTTTTCAGTGGATTATTTCTTGACATAGAGAAGAGCTACTGATTTTTGTAGATTGATTTTGTATCCTGCTACATGGCTGAATTTGTTAATCAGCTCTAAATGTCTTTTTGTTGAAATTTTTAGGGTCTTCTAAGTATAGGATCATGCCATCTGCAAATAGAGTTAGTTTTAGTTCTTTTACTATTTGTATTCCTTTGATTTCCTTCCCTTGCCTTATCATTCTGCCTAGAGTTTTGAGTACTATATTGAAAAGAAGTGATAATAGTGGGCATAAAATCAGGGCAGATTTCCCTGATTTTAAAGGGAAATCTTACAGTATTTTCTCATTCAATATGATGTTGGCTTTGGGTTTGTTGTATACTGCCTTTATGATGTTAAGGTAAGTTCCTTTTATTCTGATTTTCTGCAGTGTTTTTGTAACATGAATGGGTGTGGGATTTTTGTCAAATGCTTTTTCAGCATCTATTGAGATGATCGTGTGATTAAAGTTCACCCAAATGATAACTTTCTTCAAGATTGGGGAAATAACAGCATATTCTAGGCTGAGGGAATAGTTTTAGCAAAAGCCCTGTGGTAAAAGAAAGCATGATTTATTTTGAGGAACTAAGAACATACTAGTGAAGCTGGTGTAGAGTGAGGGTGGATGGTAGAAGGCAAAGCTGGAGATGTAGACAGGGCTGAAACCATATAAAGTACAGTATTCTATGAAAGTCCAAGTCTTAATGTTTAGAAGGCTGAAAAGCCATAGAAGAGTTTCTTTAAAAAATGAAGAAAAAGCATCTCTAAGAAGGACAAAGTATGAAGAAATTTCAGCTTTCAAAATATCACTTGATAATAGTAAGAAGAAAGGACTGGAGTGGAATAGGAGTAGATATTAAGAGACCAAACATTAAGCCAGACATGGTGACACATGCCTGTAATCCCAGTACTTGGAAGACTGAGACAGGAGGATCACAGGTCTGAGGCCAGTATATGGTAACTTAGTGAGACTTTGTTTCAAAATAAAAAATAAAAAGGCTTGGGTTGTAACTCAGAGATAGAATGCCTCTGGGTTCAATCCCCAGTCCCCCCCCCTACACACACACACATGCACGCACACACCAAACATTAAGCATTTTGGAAATTAAGCCTTGGGAAAATTAATGTCTAATATAGAGTTGTGAAATATAGGATAAAGATGAGTAGATGCATTTAAGAGATATTTAGGAATTTGATTGAATTTGGGAGTAAGGAAAAACATTAAGTTTCTAGTTCATATAACTAGAATGTGGATGATAATTATGTTGAGATAGAAAACACTGTTGTGGAAATTGATTAGTTTTATTCATTAATTTTCTCTGTGTGTGTGTGTGTGTGTGTGTGTGTGTGTGTGCGTGCGCATGTAGTTTGTGACAAAATCAGGAGTTTAGTTTGGGCCATATTGAGTTTGATATGCATCTGAGATATCCAAATAAGGCTACTAAGTAAATAGTTCTATATATGGGAGTGGAACTCAATGAAATTATGTGATACTAAAAATGTAGATTTGGAAGACGTTAGTGTCTGTTGGTAAGTGAAGCTATAAACTTAAATGAGAAGGTAGAATGGAAAGAGGACTTATAGTTTAGCCTTCAAAAACTCCAATATCTTAACATTTGGCTTGGGAAAGTTCTGAGCTGATCAAAGAGTTAGTATAATTGAGAGGTTTTTGTTTATAGGGGCAAAGGAAAGAGAATGTTTAAAGATAGAAGAGCTGACTAAAATTGTTGAAAATCAGTTCCAAGTTTAAGTTGACAAATTAATATTTTATAGAAGCTTATTTCAATACAAAATCAAGTCAATGGCTCAAAAAACTGAAAAAGTCTGACTGATGAATGTGACCGCCAATATCTATATAACATTGGTGGTGAGAACTTTTTGTTTCTATTTTTAGATTGATGGGACATTATTAATGATTTCAAATTCTGATAAGAAGGATCTAAGTGAGAGAATGCTGAGAAAATTGGAATATCGATATGCATGCTCACTCTGTATTTCCATCACCCTTTCTAAGGAGAAAGCCAGGCCTTGGTAATCTGTTACCTCAGAGGAAGGTTGATTCTTCTTTTTTCTGTTATTTTCTCTGAAACCTGAGCTCCTTGAGGGAATTATTTTCTAGAAGTAAGAAGCAGTGGGAGGGCTCCATCTAATATATTATAGTTGGAGGAGGATGGGAAAGGGCCATATGACTGATCCGTGTTGCTTTTAGAAATTATATCAAGAGTTCCTCATGTGGCCATAGTGGAATTTGTGTGGGCAGAAGCTGATGGATCTTCAGGATCTTATAGACTGCTGCCAAAAGGTTATGGGAACAAGACAGTAAAAGATCTTGGTAACTATCATCAGAACAAGCAAAGGGCATGCTAATTGATTTGCTTTATTTCACCAGAAGTGAAAATTACCCATGTTCTGCTTGTAGGCACAGACTGGTATAAGTATAGTCTTCCTTAATTTTCTATCCAGGGTCTTCAATCTTGTGTAAATTTCATCTGTAACTTTTTCTTGTGTATTTTTCTACATTTAATCTTAGTATAATTTCTTGTTTTATGTTTCAGTTTCTTCAGCATATTCTACTTTCCCTATTGTGTTATATTTGTCCAGTCAAGATTTTATGACTTATACTATGTTAGCATTTATAGATTTAGTTGTTTACTTTTTAGTAGTAGTGCTTTGGAGTGGTGTATTGCTAATCAGAGGAAAGGGATGTTAAACTCCCAAAAGAGACTGACTAAGCTCCAATCAGCTGACTCTGAGTGTTGTTTTCTTACTATTCACATGATCCCTTGCTTTTGTACTTGATGAGTTTATAATAGACACATTTAGCATCATATCTTGAATCAGAATTTAGTTTATCCAATATTCAGAACCTAATAATAAAAAAATATTCAATTGTTATTCTTGAACATTAACAGTACAAATAAGCCTGGCGTGGGGGCACACACTTGTAATCCCAGTACTAGGGAGGCTGAGACAGGAGGATCACAGGTTGAAAGCCAGCCTCGGCAACTTAGCATGGCTCTCAGCAACCTAGTGAGACCCTGCTTTCAAATAAGAAATAGAAATGGGCTGGGGGTGTAGCTTGGAGGTAGAATGCCTCTGGGTCCAATCCCCAATACCAACAAAAACAAACAAACAAAAAAAAACAGTACAAATATAGATTAAGAAGGGGTCAATGTACTGAATTTTATATCTTTGTAGATAAAACATGGAACATCTACATATATCTTCTGTATCATGTACTTCATAATCAGACATCTCTATTATGCTCAGTAATTTTGGAATTGTGTTTGTGTTCATTATTCATGTCCTCAACAGACTGTGATGTCCACGTTGGCTGGAATGCCATAGTGAGCACAGCAGTCACAGTAACAGTATCTGGAAAATAGAAAACTCTTAACTAACATTGATTTGTATGAATGAGTGGATGGAGGGATAGCAATATTTTATATTGAAATCATTTTCCCAGTTTCCTAAGGTCCTTAAGACTAAGTACAAACGACTTTTTTTTAAAAAATTGAATTCTTATCCTTTCATTTATTCATTGGTTTATTTAAATTTTGTTCTGAGCCAGGTGTAGTACTGGTATCTGCTTTTATAATTTCCAGTGTAGTATGTATGCTGATCACACTTAGAAACCTTCTTCATAGACTGCCAAAAGAAATTTCTAGACACAGAGGATGTTTGGCTGCACAAATGGTGGCTTTCTGCCTTTCCCTGTGTCCTAGAAAGAAATTCAGAGAAGGAAATGGTCGTAACTATTCAACTGCAAATATGTTTTAGAGATTATATGTAAGGAGAGCTACACTGGCCATGGTGTAGTTATAAATAAGGAGTCCAGGGAAACGTTTGACAAGAACACATGTTTGGATCTAATAGTCCTGTTATGCAAAGCACAGACTGCTGGAAAGGTAACTCAGCCAGGAGATTCACTCACTAGAGGCTGCTGTTATTAAAAGAGTAACGGTCAAAAAAATTTTACTTAGTGCAATATTTATATCACTGCTGCTATTTAAGGATGCAGGGTTGAACATTTCCACTGTAACTCAGGAGAGAGGCCCTCCTGATCCTCTTGAAAGCATGGCTATGCGCGATCCCAGTATCCTTACTTGTTAG
Source organism: Glis glis (assembly GCA_004027185.1). Classification (NCBI taxonomy): domain Eukaryota; kingdom Metazoa; phylum Chordata; class Mammalia; order Rodentia; family Gliridae; genus Glis; species Glis glis. The sequence goes on along the minus strand of PVJS01010653.1, from coordinate 12,670 downwards.
CCCACAGAACAGGTAAATTCACATTTAGGGAGAGATGGGCCTTCACTAGGGTTTAATATATATTGTCTCATATTCCATCCATTAAAATTTCTTTAAGCAACTTCTTCTATAATTGACAAAATATTAAATTTTGTCAATTATAAATTTATTTTTTTTCTTTTTTTGGCAGTACCAAGGATTGAACCCAGGGGCGTTCTACCTCCACGCTACGCCCCCGGCCCTATTTTTTATACTTTATTTTGAAACTGGGTCTCACAAAGTTGTGGAGGGCCTCACTAAGGAGACAGAGAGAGAGAGAGAAAGAGAGAGAGAGAGAGAGAGAGAGCTGAGGCTGGCCGCGAACCGGGATCCTCCGGTCTCTGCCTCCCAAAGTACTGGGATTACAAGCGTGCGCCACAACGCCCGGCTATCTTTAAGCAACTTCTAATAGTTCTGCAATAAAGATGATAAGATTGAGATTCAGATGTTCCAATTTGCCCAATTCACACAACTACTAAATTATGGGTTAGAATTTTATTCCAATTCACTGGGAATAAAAATTTCATGATTATCCCATTATGCCAAACTACTCAAATAGAAGCAGAACCATACTTGTTATAGTCCCCAAAGAAATCCCATGTTTATTACAAAGTGAATAAATTGCTGTAAAATACCCAATGTCCAAGCACCTTTATTTTTAAGATAAAAAGATGGTTCAATATTAGGAGATTTACCATAATAATTTATTTAATTAGCAAGTTGAAGGAGAAAAATCAAGCATCCAGAAATGCTACTCTCCAAAACAGCATTCAATAAACATCAGCAGCCTCCATTCTTGATAAAAACCAATAATAGAAGGAAACTTCTTAAACACAATTTAAAATTAGTAACAGTTGTTCACATATATTTAACCAGTTATATTCTATAAGTGTTAGTCTGGAAGAAGTTGGGCTAATTTCTATTACCACTATTATTCAAATAATCTTTGGAATTTCTACCGGATGCAATCCATACCAAGTAGTTAGTCACACTGAATATCACAAAGAAAAGGATAATATAATTTTTCTCAGATAATACAAATTCCTGGAAAGTTTAACTGAATATGTTTTAAGTCTAATAGGATAAATGTCCTAAGGTGACAATGATTTAAATTTATGATTGACAAAGCCGGGTGTGGTGGCACATGCTTGTAATCCCAGTACTCGGGAGGCTGAGACCGGAGGATCCAAGTTCAAGACCAGCCTTAGCTACTTAGTGAGGCCCTCTGCAACTTAGTGAGACCCTGTTTCAAAATAAAGAATAAAAAAATATAGGGCTGGGGGTGTAACTCAGAGGTAGAATGCCCCTGGGTTCAATCCTTGGTACTGCCAAAAAAAGAAAAAAAATAAATTTATAATTGACAAAATTTAATATTTTTCTCTACACTAAAATTAATGAGTTGTGAGTCAAAATTAAAACAACTCACACTCACAAGAACAGAGTCAATAATACCAATACATAAAATTAATAAAACATTTCTTATAGAATGAAGTTTCTAGAATAACATGGAGTACAATAAGATGTCAATAGAATGATTAGTTTATTGTAATAAATTTTCTTAATATAATAATATGTAGTTATCAAAAATCATAGAGAATAACCAGGTGTGGTGGCACATGCCTCTAATCCCAATACTTGGGAGACTGACACAGTAGTATTGCAGGTTGGAGGCCAGTCTCAGCAACTTAGTGAGACTCTCAGCAACTTAGTGAGAACCTGTTTCGAAGTAAAAAAGTAAAATAGGGCAGGGAGTGTAGCTCAGAGATAAAATGCTCCTGGGTTCAATCTCAGTACCACCCACACCCATACACACAAAAATATAGAAAGTATATATTTACTTGTAAAAGATATTCATGACATGGTTGACTAATTAATATGAAAATAGCTCATTTTTGTGAAGACTCTAGGCTTTATATTTATACTCATAGGCACAATATATGTGTTCATGTTTGTATATATCTTATATGAAAATCTTGATATTAAGCCGGGCGTGGTGGCGCACGCTTGTAATCCCAGTACTTTGGGAGGCGGAGACCGGAGGATCTGGGTTCACGGCCAGCCTCGGCTCTCTCGCTCTCTCTCTCCCTGTCTCTCTCTCTCTCTCTCTACTTAGTGAGGCCCTCAGCAACTTCGTGAGACCCGGTTTCAAAATAAAGCATAAAAAATAGGGCCGGGGGCGTAGCGCGGAGGTAGAATGCCCCTGCGTTCAATCCCCGGTATGCAAAAAAAAAAAAAAGAAAATCTTGATATTATATCTCTGTGTGCAAAATATATCTATATGTGTTTTGTATGTGCAAATCTTGACAAAGCTAAAAGCGTGAAGAACTTAAAGTAATGCCTAGCAGTAATAAATATTTATTATTATTTTCATATCTCTAAATTTTTCCTTAATTTTTTTCATGTGAATAAGCTGGGAAAAATAAACTCCAAACTGTAAGTATTTGCATTTAGGAGACAAGTTCAGTGAACTGGATATGAATAGGGGCAACATGAAGGAAAATGTTACAGCCTTACATAGGTATTTGTTGTTGTTGTTTATTTGTGATTTTAAGTTATAGATTTGGATGATATTTTTACCTTATAATGATTTCCAGTACTTTTTGAAGGCAAGTAAAGAGTATGTTTTAAATGTTAAAAGAGTTTTCAAGCTGGGTGTGGTGGCATATGCTTGTAATCCTAGTACTTGGGAGGCTGAGACAGGAGGAACACAGGTTCAAGGACAGTCTCAGCAAGTAGTGAGACTCTCATTAGGCTGGTGAGAGGTGAGACCCTGTTTTCAAATAAATTTTAAAAATAGGTCTGGGAGCCAGGCATGGTGGCGCACACTTGTAATCCCAGTACCTGGGAGGCTGAGACTGGAGGATCCGGGTTCGTGGCCAGCCTCAGCTACTTAGTGAGGCCCTCTGCAACTTTGTGGGACCCGGTTTCAAAATAAAGTATAAAAAATAGGGCCGGGGGTGTAGCTCAGAGGTAAAACGCCCCTGCGTTCAATCTCCGGTACTGCAAAAAAAAATAGGTCTGGGGTAGCTCGGAGGTAGAATGCTATTTTGGTCAACATTCTCGCTTCTAAACTCCAGAAAGAATGACTACACAACTTAGAGGAAGATTTATTTGCTCACAATTTCCTTGGAGATTTTGGGTTCAGCCTATGTGAGAATGGAGTCCACAGATCTCAGGGCAAGGCATTGGAAAGCAGAGAGAGGGAGAGCACAAAGGGTTTGCTCTCACATCATGGAGGTTGGAAGCAAGAGAGAGACAGCAAGGGGCTTCAAAGACAAAAGCACAGTCCTTAAGGCCATACCCCCAGAGACCCACCTTCTGCAGCCACATACCACCAGCCTAGGTTACCTCCCAGTAAATCCATTAGGTTGGATTTGTCCACTGAGGAGATTACAACCCTCATGACTTAATTACATCAACTCTGAACATTCATACATGAGCTCTTCAGGAGACATTCTGTATCTATCCATAACATTATACCCTTGGCCCCTGAAGAGCTCATGACCATTACAGAATACAAAATGCATTTAGTCCATTTCCAAGAGTTCCCAAAGTCTTAACAGCTCTAGCATTGCTCAAAATCCCCAAAGACTAAAGTCTCCTCTGAGACTCAAGGTGAGCTCTTGGCTGTGAGCCCATGTAATAGAAAATAAAAGTCAAAGTAAAAAGCAAGTTACATGCATCCCATGCACAATGGCACAGAGTAAATGGTTGCATTCCAAAAGGGAGGAATAGGGACATCAAAAGAAGGAGTGAGACGAAAACAGGATTGAAATCCAGCAGGGCAAGCATTTAATCTTCCAGCTCCATTTCTGGCATCCAGTGCACGTGGCAGTGAGATGTGAGCTCCAAGGGGCCTTGGTAGCCCCACCTCTGAGGCTTGATTGATTGCAGTAGGCAGTGTACTTGTTCTTCCCACCTGGCTCCATGACCTGCAGCTAGCAACCTTTCCTTCTGGTCGTTCCATGTTTCTGGCATTTCTAAGTCTCAGATGTTTTTCTTGCAACCTTGGCTTCACCCCCACAGTTTCACAAATTTCCCCATTTGGGCATGCTTGCAGGGATTCCAACCCTGCTACATGTTGCCTGGCTTCCAAGGCCTTCCTTTGAAATCTGGAGGGAAGATTCTATGACTCCCTTTTTCCAACAAATCCAGCATTATGTGATCGTCCAAAACAACCACCAGCCATAAAGGTAGTCACAGCCTTTTCAATCACTGCTGCTGGGCCCTTTTAAGTCACTGCCACTGGACCTGTCTCAATTCTATCTGCCACTGGGTCTGTCTTATTCCTGGCCACCACCCAGTCCTTTTCAATCATAGCCACCACCCCACCACCACTGGGCCCTTTTTTCCATGGCTCCACACTTAGGTTTGAACTGCTCTGACCACATTCATTTCTTTATTCTTATGCAAAACATTCAATGTCCCTTCAGCCATTGTCCCTCATTTTCTTTCATAGCAGCATTGCTCTGGGCCCAGCTTTATACTTGCCTTTCTGGCCAAACTGCAAATCTATAAATTCTCTGTGCTTTTCTCTCGACTTCCAAAATTCATTGTACAATTGGCTGAATGCAGACATCAATATCCATAATGCAATTTGGATATTTTGCTGTTTTGAGATTTACTCTGCCAGTTTAATTAGTCCATCATCTTTCATTTCAGCCCTACACAAAGTTGCAGGACACAGGTAAAATGCAGAATGTAATATCTTCCTATGAAGTCCTTTTTGCCCTCCCAAATCTCCAAGCACAATCTCTACCATCAGCCTTTCTAGCCACATTCTGGCCCTTCCAACTTCCTCTCACAAACCAATTCCAAAGACTCACAAAACACAGGGTGGAACTTAGATTTAGCAGTGACCCCACTTTTCGGATACTAATTTCTGTCTTGGACAACATCTCACTGCTATAATCCAAAAAGACTGGCCACACAATTTAGAGGAAGGTTTATTTGCTCCCAGTTTCCTTGGAGGTATTGGGTTTAGTTCATGTGAGGAAAGCAAAGAGAGGGAGAGTTCAAGGGCTTCGTTCTCACATCATAGAGGTTGGAAACAAGAGAGCACAAGCAAGCAAGGGGATTCAAAGACAAAAACACATTCCCTAAGGCCATACCCCCATAGACCCACCTTCTCTAGACACACCCCTACTCACCTAGGTTACCGCCCAGTAAATCCATTAGATTGGATTTATCCACTGATAAGATTACAACCCTCATGACTTAATTACATCAACTCTGAACAAATATATAAGCTCTTCAGGAAACATTCTATATCTATTCATAACACTTGTGATTCACAAAAACTATTTGTATGCCACTCTTTGTATGACATAAAATCACCCCTAACCCACTGAAGAGAAATCCTAGAAGAAAATATAGATGTTGCCTCCTATTTCAGAGTTAGTAAACTAAAATGAAAATTTACAAATATAAGGAAATGATGCATGAAATAGACATGTTTTAGATAAGGTTTTCTGAGACACATGAAAATGTGTGGAATAGTATGAGGGACCTGGAGCAGCTGAGACTAGCAATTCCACTATTAGGTATATATCCAAAGGGCATGAAATCGTTATGTTGAAGAGACATCTGCATGTTCAAATTTATTTCAGCACCATTCACAATAGCCAACATATAGAACCAACATAAGTGTTCATCAGTGGGTGAATAGAGAATGTAACATATGTACACAATGAGATATTATACATCTTTAAAAAGAAGGAAATTGCCGGGCGTGGTTGTGCACAATTGTAATCCCAGTACTTGGGAGGCAGAGACCGGAGGATCCGGGTTCATGGCCAGCCTCAGCTACTTAGTGAGGCCCACAACAACTCTGTGAGACCCAGTTTCAAAATAAAGTATAAAAAATAGGGCCGGGGGTGTAGCTCAGAGGTAAAACGCCCCTGGGTTCAATCCCCGGTACCACAAAAAAAAAAAAAAAGAAGGAAATTATGCCATTTGTGGCAACATGGATAAACCTGAAGGACATTATGTTAAGTGAAATAAGCCAGGCACAAAAAGACGAATGCCACATGATCTCACTCATATGAGAATATAAAGAAAACAACACATAGGAGTGAAGGGTAGAAGAACTCTTGTCAGTGACTGGGTGGTTTTGGAGGCAGAGGAATGGGATTTCTAGGTCATATAGTAGTTTATTTTTTGAGGACCCTCCATATTGCTTTCCATAATGCTGTACTAATGTATATTCCCATCAATATTATGGAAGGGGTCCCTTCTCTCCACATGCTCTCCAAGACTTATCTTTTGTCTTTTGATATAGTCATTCTGACAAGTGTGAGGTGATATCTCATTGTAGCAATAACTTGCATTTTCCTGATGATTAGTGATTATGAGCATATTTTTTTCACATACCTATTAGTCTTTTGCATGTTTCCTTTACAGAAATGTTTATTTAGGTCTATTATCCATCTCTTAACTCAGTTATTTTCTTGCCATTGACTTGAGTTCCTTATATATTTTGGATATTGACTCCTTATCAGATGTATAGATTCCAAATATTTCCTCCTCTACTGTACATTGTCTCTTCACTCTGATGACTTTTTAAAGCTGTCTTTCAGTTTGATGTTGGCAGAGGAAATGAGGTCATGAAATTATTACCTTTTAGTAATTAGAGCATGCTATTATACTGAATGGAATGATACATGAAAGAGAGAAGTTATAAGTTTTAGTTGTAGGGAAAGAATGATGTTCAGTGCACAGGTGAGATTGGTTTTAGATACGATTAGGAATAGTTCATTTATTATTAGATATGTTATATTATATATATGTTACAATACATGGGTACCAATTCTATTTGATAAATAGATTTAGACATGAAAGCCTGAATTTCTCAACTGCTTTCTTTTATTTTCTCAGTGAAGTAGGAAGCAGTGCCTTTGGGAGAAGATTTTGGAGGTTGAAGAAGATTGGTCATATGAAGTAGTCATTTAGAGGAGGGAGGGAAGCAAATATACCACACCCTTAAGCTTAGGAAGGTTAAAATGAGAAATAAAAATAAGTTCCAAATGCCACTTCGTAACAGTGGTGTTATAGTTAGATATAGAATGGCGCCTTGAAGAGCTCATTTATTAATATTCAGAGTTGATGTAGTTAAAACACGAGAGGGTAAACTTATCTATTAATATTCATCACTGATGTAGTTAAATTATGAAAGTTGTAATTACAATGAATTTATCTGGGTGGTGGCCCAGGCTGGTAGGGTGTGGCTGGAGAAGGTGGGTCCCTGGGGCTGCAGCCTTGGGGATTGTATATGGTTTCTCCTCCCCTTGCTCACTCTCTTGCTTTCAGCTCCATGATGTAATGGGCACAGCCCATGTGCTGTCCCACTCTCCTCTTCCTGCCGCGATGCCCTGAGATCTATGGTCCCTGGCCTCACATGGACTAAACCCACAAACCGTGAGCAAATAGATCTTCCTTCCTCTAAGTTGTATGGTCAAGTCTTTTAGATTAAAGCTTTGAAAATACTGACTAATACAAGTGGTTAATGGTATAACTTAGAAGTGAAAGATGGAATATGTTAAACGTGGTAATTTTGCTCAATGATGGATCATAGTCTACAGGTTTGAACACCTGTATGCTTATCAACACTAAAACTTTTAAATTCCTTAGATTGTGTAAAATGTAGATCTTTGCTACCAGAAAGGAATTTTCCAGAGAAAAAAATGCTTTGTGAAACAGATATTTACTTCACATTAAGCAGGAAGGAAAATATATAAACTGTGATTTAATGATGCTCCTTGAAGCTGGGCATTTTGACTTGGCGGAAAATGAGGAATTAGGCCAGCTAGAAATAGAGCCATGTGTACTTGACTATGGTGTGTGGGTGGGGTGGCAGCAGAGAGAGTAAGCAGCTGCAAGAAGGCAAAAGAGAGTATAGTGTAAAGACATCAGAGATAAGTGTGTTTGGGGTAGGTGGTATTAAGGTACAGAGCAGTGAAATATATTTGCAAATCCCTGCTTGTAGTTGAACCTTTCAAGCTAGGCAGCATCAGCAAGTGCTGATGTACGCATTTGAGAACATTGTTTGGGAATGATTCATTTTGTTTAGACCCAGACAAAGGATCGGAACTGGAAAAGACCTAAAAATTCTGTCTCCAAAATCATCCAAAACAGATGATGGTTGTCTATGCTAATTATAAAGCCTCCCAGGGGAGATTTTCCACAATCTAGAGCAACGTCAGACTATAAGTGACAGCAATTGTCGACATATGTACCTTTCAGTAGTTATTAAGGCGGATATGAAAACAATGTTACTTAATAAATTAACATTAGAAACAGAATGGACATTCCTATTTCATTCTACTTTCTCTTAACTGATTTTACTTGAGTCATCAATTTAACGTAAAAAATTAAGTTATATTCTTTAGTTTTAAATTGGAGAATGCAGTGTATTTGTGCTGTCCCCGTTTGTCCTCCTAGCTTTGATGCCTTGACATTTGTTTTCAAAAGCTCAGTTTTAGTATTGGGCTCCTGGGCCAATTGCTTCTGTAATTCTCTAGTCATGATCATTGCTAAGGGATGGAAAACATAATGGAGTTAAGATGTTGCTTTCTCTACCATCTTGAATTATTTTCTTAAGGGAGGAGAGGTTGGCATAGAAAGAATTAAGAACAAAGCAAAGGGTCAAATCAAAATCAGCAAAGAAAGAAGGGTCAGAATAAGGATATATGCTAAAATAAGGCTGAGAGAAGTATGGGTCATGGAATTTTCTAGATTGCTTTCTCCAAAACTTATGTCATGTTCAGATAATCAGGGCCATCCCTTTCATAAATGGTTTATTTCCACCTTTGCTTTATAACTTAAGTGTAGACTTGTGTAGATCCTCAAACTTACTGATTTGCTACCCCCTTTTCTGAAAAAAATACTCAGGGTCCTCCTGGGTACTTCCACCACTCCCTTATTTTTTTTTTTTTTTTGCGGTACCGGGGATTGAACCCAGGGGCGTTCTACCTCCGCGCTACACCCCCGGCCCTATTTTTATACTTTATTTTGAAACCGGGTCTCACGAAGTTGCGGAGGGCCTCACTAAGGAGTGAGAGAGAGAGACAGGGATAGAGAGAGAGAGAGAGAGAGAGAGAGAGCGAGTTGAGGCTGGCCGCGAACCCGGATCCTCCGGTCTCCGCCTCCCAAAGTACTGGTATTACAAGTGTGCGCCACCACGCCCGGCCACTCCCTTATTTTTATTCAAGGCTCTCCAATTGTACCTGATGCTACTACCATTCTCCTGGATTGTTCTAGCATCCCCCCCCCGAGGGGTGGCATAATGAGCTTTGTGAATCTATGGCTAGAACTTGGAACTCTTTGCTGACATCCAAATTTACCTTTTCTGAAATTCCTAGAATTATACTATAAAGATAGATATTGGCCCCAGATGGCTATTACATTATATTTCTTGAGAAGAAAAGAGAGATAAGACCTAAGAATAGAAAAACATTGTGAACTTGTTTTTACTAGTGGTTAAAAATTGAATAATCAGGAATACCATACTGATCTTTTTTAGGAAGACCCCTGTTTGACATTTTTACACTTATTTTTGTAATTTCTTTATCTGAAATGTGTTTAATGCCACTGTACAGTTAACATTTTCACCCTTTTTGGTCTATAGGTCAAACTGGGCATGCTCATGCACTTCCCCTTCATCTATAGATGACATTTAATGGCAGGAAAGATATAATATAGAATAAGGCTGGGCATGGTGGTGCACACTTGTAACCAGTACTTTGGGAGGCGGAGACCGGAGGATCCAGGTTCGTGGCCAGCCTCAGCTCTCTCTCTCTCTCTCTCTCTCTCTCTCTGTCTCTCTCTCTCTCTCTCCCCGTTTCTCTCTCTCTCTCTATCTAGTGAGGCCCTCTGCAACTTTGTGAGACCCAGTTTCAAAATAAAGTATAAAAAAATAGGGCCAGGGGTGTAGCGCGGAGGTAGAACGCCCCTGGGTTCAATCCCCAGTACCACAAAATAATAATAATAATAATAATAATAATAATAATAATACAAAATAAGTCCCTGGAAAAAGTGGACATAAGAGAAGATTCTTCCAGTAAACCAAAGATTTGACAATCTTTTACAACTATTAAAGTGAAAGGAGTTGTACTGATAGATAAAGTATGTGGACAAGTCACAACTTTGGAAAGGTGTAGGTGTTAAATATGGCACATGAGAAAAAAGTTCTTGCTAGCTGAACCCCAGAGAAATTCCAAGTTTGGAGCTGCAAAAGGAGAGAGTAGGATTAGGGGGAGTCACAGAAATGTATGTGGTCTAAGGTGGCTCCCCATTTCCTATGCATGCTTAATCAGCATTCTACATTTATTCACAGACAGACATACCTTTACATAGAAAATGAGAACTAGACTTGGAAATGGTTTGTTCATAATGTGTATAGTGAGGTGAAGGAAGTAAAGAACTTTAAATATTTCCACAATGGTAATGAGGAATCATTGCTTGTCAGAAGTATAGTATGGAAACATATTCTACTTCCAAGGTAACCTATACTTTCTTTTGGTATTTGTGGAGTTCTTGAGCTAGCCCTCATATGCCCAGGTTATCTACTATAAGGAAAAGCTTGATTTTCAACAGGATTCATCAGTGTATGTGGGAATATCAACCAGCCTTTCCTATTTAGATAGACAGACATATACTACTGGAAAGGAAAATATAGCAATTTATGCTGAGCAAAATGAAGTTCTATTAATAATTATGAACTACTGACCAAGAATTATTAACCAAGAAATATTAGACAATTGAAGAATGCTAACAGCTTACAAGGGCAAGACCAATAATACAGGACTTAGTAGTGAATTTAAAAATTTGAATATATATACTAAGAAATATTTAAGTTAATGCATCATTCATAAATAAGGACAAGTTTTTAGGAAATAAATGTAATCATAGAACAAGAAGAGCTCTTAAAAACTAAAACTATGAAACAAAACTTTAATAGAGATATATATTTTAAAAAGGAATGGGCAAGTTGGAAATAAAGTTGAAAAATAATCAGACCACAGCAAAAAGGGAAAAATATGAAAAAAGTTAATAGGAGTCACAGAGAACCCATATCCTAGCACGAACAAAGAAAATAGAAGATAATCAACGAAACAATTGATCAGAGAGACCACAGAGAGAACAGATAACTGAGCAACAGGATGAAAGAAAGTCTTGCAGATAACTGTGGGAAAAGCATCCGAGGTGGAGAGGACTGTTTCTGCAAAGGCCCAAAGATGGAGATATCCCTCGCTCTTCTAAAAAAACAGCTAAGAAGTCATTTCAACTGGAGCTGAGTGGCTGAAGGTGAGAGTGTTTAGCTATGAGGAAAGAGAAGTAAGAGACTGGATATTTTGGGTCCTTGTTAACCATTGTTAGCTCACCCTTGGTGAATGGGGAGGGACTAGAGGGTTTTGAGTAAAAAGAATGATAAGATTTGACCTAGTTTTTAAAAGCATGGTGCCAATTGCTATTCTTGGTGAAAGTATGTTTTGAATAGCTTTGTGTTGTTCATGATGACTATGTGGTTTATAATCTGAGTTGCTGAGCATTTGAGACTTTCTATTGTGCTTACTGCATGAGTAAAAATGTCTTGGCTGTAAACTTTCCCCCTGAAAACTCAATAGATTATACACTAGTATCTTCTAGCATTCAATGTAATAGGAAAGGAAAGTGAGATGATTCTTATTTGTCATTTTGTATAGATAAAATCTATTTTATTTTTAGCAAAATCTCTGATAATTTTTACCTTATCACTCCAAATATTTCACCAGCAATATCTGAGTAGCAGCCATTCACATTCATTTTATTTCATATATGAGTATGTCCTTTTTCATAGTACGGTAACATTTACTTAGTTCTGACCACACATAACTATTTTATTTAATCAATGAAGATCTGCTATTATCTCCATTCTACAGATTAGAGGAGCGAGGCTTAAAGAGATGTAGCCAGGTCTTCATTATGCTCTCAGCATAGGGCTGTGGGCACCTGAAATGTCCATGTGCTATTTGAGTCTCTCAGGATGGGTTGGGATGAGTCTTGCTCACATATGATACTTGGATTGAAAAGAGGAGTTCTGGAGGGAGGAATGATTATTGTGGGGAAAGGGACACTGGAGGGGAAATAGCAGGACCAGGGCCCCTCTCAGCATATGCCCAGCCATCCAGATTCCAGTAGCCCTCCACTCAGGTGAAACATTGGCAAGGGGCCTGAAGACACAGTAAGGCCTATTTATCTTTACATTTCAGCCTTTCTTCAGCTTGGCACAGTTTTGCTTTTTACATCGCCTCCATACTTTTTAGACTACACCATCTGATGTTACTTTCTGAAACATATCCCTCCCATGATGTTTGGTTATAAGTTGCGACTGTTTAAGCTCAAAATGGCCCAGGAGGGATTGCTAATAAGTTAGACACTTTTGGCTTCCTACCAAGAGCCTCTCCCCAAACCTTATTTTCCTGCTGAGTCCATTTGATTTAAGCAGAGGGTTGAGAGCCCTTGATCTCCAGAAAATATGGCAATCTGCCAAACTAGGAAATGAGCTGTAATTAGTCTATGCCAAACATGGTAATTTTATTCTCAGCTGATAGAAAATCTTTTTTTTCTAGACTTTGTGTGTGTGTGTGTGTGTGTGTGTGTGTGTGTGTGTGTG
>PVJS01010652.1:0-47533 GCA_004027185.1 Glis glis | reverse complement strand
AAAAAAAAAAAAAAAAGCCAGGCATGATGGCACATGCCTATAATCTCAGTATTTGGGAGACTGAGATAGGAGGATAGTAGGTTCAGGGACAGCCTCAGCAAGCAGTGGGGCTCTCATCAACCCAGCAAGGCCGTTTCAAAATAAAAACAAGCTGGGTGTGGTGGCACATGCTTGTAATCCCAGTACTTGGGAGGCAGAGACAGGAGGATCCCAGGTTCAGGGCCAGCCTCAGCTACTTAGTGAGGCCCTCCGCAACTTAGTGAGACCCTGTTTCAAAATAAAGAATAAAAAATAGGGCTGGGGGTGTAGCTTGGAGGTAGAATGCCCCTGGTACCGCAAAAAAATAAAAATAAAAATAAAATAGGAGTGGAGGTGTAGCTCAGAGGTAGAATGCCCCTGTGTTCAATCCCTAGTACCACAAAAATAAGTAAGTAAATAAATAAATAAGTTCTGAGGATGTAACTCAGTGGTAGGACACCCCCAGGTTCAGTCCCAAGCACTGCAAAAATAATTAAATAAGTAAAATACTTTCTCTGGGCCTGTAATTCCAGTACTTGGGAGGTTAAGACAGGAGGATCACAGGTTCGAGATAAGCCTCAGCAACTTAGCAAGGCCCCCAGCAACTTTGCAAGACCCTGTTTCAACATAAAATATAAAAAGGGCTAGGGTATATCTTGGAAGTAGAACGCCCCTGGGTTTAATCCCCAGTACCAAAAAAAAAAAAAAAAATGTCATGGATCAGTTAAAAAGCTAATGGGATGAGCCTAGAGCCTTTATATCAAACCCTACTTTGCCATGAGATTTTACTTGGGTGTAATTTCCCAGTATATCTTTAACTGGTCAAAAATCTGTAAGAAAATGAAAACAATAAAAATTAAGACCCAGGGACTTGAGGCAAATACCAAGAGGAGAATGTTTTCCTATTCCCTCTTCCTTCCCATCTGCCCAAGGAGTCAGCTCTGTTTGTGACAGCTTGAAGGTTTTCTTAGGGGCTGTAGGATACATGTGCAGGCTCCACATGAGATTCTGGAATAAGAAAAAGGTCTGTGCTCTGCTGGGAATGAGCTCTGCATAGCAGGAGAAAACTGCTACACAGGAAGCATGGAGGCAGGCAAGATCTGTCCATCCCTAGCTTTGCTGAAGACTGATGGAAAATCAAAACCTTCTCACTGTGGATTGGTAATAAACATCCCTGGCCCTTTCCCAACACCTTTTCTGAAGATCTGACATGCCTACAGACTCCAATTACTAGGAACTGTTACAATTTGTGAAAAACAACTCCTTTAAAGATTTTCTTAGAAAGATTTTTTAAAAGCAATTACACCAGACCTGCTGCTAATAAGCAACTCTTCTATAACCAGCTTTCCCTAGCCTTGTGAAAAGGAGGTCATCTTCCCACAGAGAACATAAAAAGGGAAAGTGTGAGCGATTGCTAGTCCATGCCGACCACCTTGACTTTTTCTTAAGAGAGAAAAGAGTAAAGAATAGTGAAGGGGGAGGTTGAAGCTACAAATTTAGCTTTAAACTGACTCAAGTTCTGCCATACTTGTGTGTCACCAAGATCCATGGTGAGTTGGAGCTTAATTAATTCGGGGACAGTACCTTCTCACAAAGCTGAAGCACCTCTTCTTTTTTCCCCTCAACTCTTGTTCTCCACCCAACTGCAATCACCGTTCCCCTCTCTGGATTTTCTCTCCATCCCTTTATCCCCAGGAAACCTGAGCTCCTCTTTTATTTTGCTAAAGGCAAAAGACCCAACCTGAGCAGCTTCAAAGGGTCAGATTATTTTTTTCTGAAGAGTAAATCTCAGCCAGGTGGGAGGCATGGTGGTGCATGCACGCTTGTAATCCCAGTATTTGGGAGGCTGAGACAGGAGGATTGCAGGTAGAGGTAGAATGCCCCTGGGTTCCATCCCTAGTTCAGCAAAAAGAAAAGGGCTGGGGGTGCACCTCAGTGGTTGAGGACCCCTGGGTTCAATCCCTGGTACAAAAAAAAAAAAAAATCTTCAAAACCAGAATCTTAGTCAGGTTCGGTAGTGAGTACCTGTAATTCCACTACTTGGGAGACTAAGACAGAAGAAACTCAGGTTTGAGGCCAGCCTCGGCAACTTAGCAATACCCTCAGCAACTTAGCAAGACCCTGTTTCAAAATAAAAAATAAAAGCCGGGCGTGGTGGCGCACGCTTGTAATCCCAGTACTTGGGAGGCGGAGACCAGAGGATCCGGGTTCGCGGCCAGCCTCAGCTCTCTCTGTCTGTCTGTCTGTCTGTCTGTCTCTCTCTCTCTCTACTTAGTGAGGCCCTCCACAACTTTGTGAGACCCGGTTTCAAAATAAAGTATAAAAAAATAGGGCCGGGGGTGTAGCGCGGAGGTAGAACGCCCCTGGGTTCAATCCCCGGTACCGCAAAAAAAAAATTAAAAAAAAATAATAATAATAAATAAAAAATAAAAAATAAAGAAGGCTGGGGGGTGTAGCTCAGAAGTACAATGCCCCTGGGTTCAATCCCCAGTACAAAAAAAAAAAAAACCAGAATTTTCCAGTTCTCAACTATAGCAGTTATCATATCACAATTCATTATTAATTCATCCAGTAAGTGTAGGTTGAACCTCTAATATGTGCCAGACTGAGAACACAATAGTAAAGGAGACAGAGACTCTGTGGTCAGAGTTTACATTCTAGTGGACAGGGACAGACAATACATAGGAGGAAGATTTTCTCTCCCAAGCTTTGGGACCCTAAAGGTCATGAATCAGGAAAGGGAGATTGGGGCAAGAAAAGGCAGCACTTTGTAAGAGATTAATGCAAGAAGGCTGGTGAGACCTACCTCTGCAATACAAGTAAGGATGATCAGACAGAGCTTGCCACTGTGAAGCCTGTGTTCATCTGTAAAGAAAAAATAAACCCTCTCTCTATATTATCCAAATCATATTTTGACAGAGAATAAAGGTGTGTATCATTAAAAGGTTCATTCAAAAAATTCATGAATGAAAATTAAGGTACTACTAGAAGAATTCTTGCTTCCCTCTTAGGCAAAAGAATACCCCCCAGAAGATTCTTTTTTCCTTCAATATCCTGGTAGTCGGTCAAGCACCTTCCTGAGAGTTATCAAACCCTAGTAATGGTTCCTTCAAATTGTCATGGATCACGCTCTTTGCTTCCAGGTCAGCCCTTTGCTTCTGAAATTAGGTCCATTCCCTTTTCCATTTCCTCACCCACCAGCTATAAACACCACCATTTATACCCACCTAACACAAAATCTAGAAAACTTTCATAACTGTTCAGACACAAATGACCAGCAAACTGGCAATGAAATCAGAAAGAAGCTAGGTGAGGTGGTGCACACTTGTAATCCCAGTACTTGGGAGGCTGAGACTGGAGGATCCGGGTTCGCGGCCAGCCTCAGCTACTTAGTGAGGCCCTCTGCAACTTTGTGAGATCCGGTTTCAAAATAAAGGATAAAAAATAGGGCCGGGGGTATAGCTCGGAGGTAGAATGCCCCTGGGTTCAACCCCTGGTACCGCAAAAAATAAATAAATAAATAAATAAATAAATAAATAAAATAAAATAGGGCTGGAGGTGTAGCTCAGAGGTAGAATACTCCTGGATTCAATCCCTAGCAACACACACACACACACATACATACACACACACACACACACACACACACACACACACACACAATAAGAAAGAAATTAACTGGAAACCAGGGTCCAACTCACACTTTTCCTTGCACTCTGCACATTACTTACGAACTGAAAAGATATGAACTCTTGATCATTTTTCTTTTTTTGCGGTACTAGGATTGAACCCAGGGGCATTCTACCTCCGAGCTACACCCCCAGCCCTATTTTTTATTCTTTATTTTGAAACAGGGTCTCACTAAGTTGCAGTGGGCCTCACTAAGTAGCTGAGGCTGGCCGTGAACCCGAATTCTCCTGTCTCAGCCTCCCAAGTACTGGGATTACAAGTGTGCGCCACCACACCCAGCTCTCTTAATCATTTTTCTATGTAACGAAGTTACTCATTCAACAAATATTTACTTAGCACCTATTACTTGGCAGGCATTGTGCTAGGCACTAGAGATATAGCACTGAACTAAAAAAGGTCACTGGTGTCCCAGAACTCAAATGCCAATTGTTTGTATTCATTTATTTTTTAATTTTTGTGGTACTGGGGATTGAATCCAAGGGCATTTCACCCCTGAGCTACCTCCAGCCCTTTTTATTTTTTTATTTTTATTTTGAAGCAGGTTCTCACTAAATTTTTATTATTTTTTCTTTTGAAACAGTCTCACTAAATTGCTGAGGCCGGCCTCAAACCTGCGATCCTCCTGCCTCAGTCTCCTAAGAACTGGGATTACAGATCTGCACCACCACACACAGCTGCTAGTTATTTTAAAAAGAAGGTGGAGCCAAGCATGGTGACACATGCCTGTAATCACAGTACTTGGGAGGCTTAGACAGGAAGATCACAGGTTCCAGGTCAGCCTGGGCAACTTATCAAGAACCTGTTTCAAAATAAAAAATAAAAAGAACAGGGGGTATAGCTCAGAGGTAGAATGCCCTGGGGTTCAATCCCCTGTACAAACACATACACACAAGAAGCCAGAGGTCTGGGAATGTAGCACAGTGAAAGAGCACTTGCCTAACATGTGGAAGACCCTGGAGTTTGATTCCCAGTACTGTTAAAAAAAAAAAAAAAAAAGACCGCAATCTCCATAGCAGAGCCCTAAGCCCAGACACAAATGATCAAGAAAGTGGTAGAGTGTTTGCCTAGTGTGCATGAGGCCCTGGGTTCAATCCCAGCACTGAGGGGAAAAAAATTTTTTTTTAATTTGGGCTGGGGATGTAGCTCAGCGGCATGCTAGTGCTTGCCTAGCAAGCTCAAGGCCCTAGCACTGCAAAAAGAAAAGAAAAAAAGATCATGAAAAAGCTACTCCATCACTGCCAATTACCAGAATCATCAAAGCTAATTTATTTTCCAGGAACTCTGTGAATAAGAGGGTAAAACAGAGTTAAGAGGAGGGTCATGCCTGCACATCAAAACAGAAAAATGGTTCATGACCTTCATATTAGTTTTAACAGGACACAGACTGAAGTCCATTCTGGAGAGACCTCTTGACAGATTGTAACAAGTAAGATTGTACAAGTAAGCTAATATTACTCATCCTGACATTAACCTGCTTATTCTGCAAAGACAGAACCTACCAATTACAATGTAATAATCAGAAGGCATAATGGGGGTTGCAGTCCAGAAATATATTCACCTCTCCTCAGAGACATGTGATACAAAAAGAGTGCTAATAATCCCTATCGGACACTCTGTAGATTCCATCAGAGCCCCCAGGCAGCCTTGAGAGCAGTGCCCTTGCCTATGCAAAACTAGACTCCTGGCACTCTTCTTCCTAACCCTACCCACAGAGTTTCTCTGGCACTACCCTCCCTTTCCCCCAAAGCTGATATGTAACTCCCTCAGAAAAACCCAGTCATCTCTCCATTTATAACAGGTTTTTGTTTTTATTTTTCTAGTACTTGGGATTGAAACTAGGAATATTCTATCTCTGAGCTATAACCCCAGTCCTTTTGTTTTGAAACAGGGTATCACTAAATTGCTGAGGCTGGCCTTGAATCGGTGATCCTCCTCTTTCAGCCTCCCAAGGACTGGGATTACAGGTGTGTGCTACCACACCCGGCCCATCTCTCCATTTAAAAAAAAAATTTCTGAATAGAAAAGCAAGGCATATTTCAATTTTTTTTTTTTTTTTTGGTACTGGGAATTGAACTCAGGGGCATTCTACCTCTGAGCTACACCCCCAGCCCTGTATTTTATTCTTTATTTTGAAACAGGGTCTTACTAAGTTACAGAGGGCCTCACTAAGTAGCTGAGGCTGGCCATGAACCTGCGATCCTCCTGTCTCAGCCTCCCAAGTACTGGATTACAGGCATGCACCACCACACCTGGCAAATATAGACATTTTTTTTTGTGTGTGTGGTACCGGGGATTGAACGCAGGGGCGTTCTACCTCCACACTACGCCCCCGGCCCTATTTTTTATACTTTATTTTGAAACCGGGTCTCATGAAGTTGCAGAGGCCCTCACTAAGTAGATAGATAGAGAGAGAGAGAAACAGGGAGGGAGGGAGGGAGGGAGGGAGAGGGAGGGAGAGAGAGAGAGAGAGAGAGAGAGAGAGAGCGAGCGCTGAGGCTGGCAGCGAACCCGGATCCTCCGGTCTCCGCCTCCCAAAGTACTGGGATTACAAGCGTGCACCACCACGCCCGGCCTAAAATATAGACATTTTTAAAAGTCAAAAAAGAGCCAGGCATGGTGGCACATGCTTGTAATCCCAATACTTGGGAGGCTAAGACAGGAAGATCACAAGTTTGATGCCAGCCTCAGCAAATAGTGAGACTCTCATCAACCTAGCGAGACTCTGTTTCCAAATAAAAATAAAAAATAGGGCTGGGGGTGTAGCTCAGAGATAGAATGCCCCTGGGTTCAATCCCCATTCACACCCACACACACACACACACACACACACACACACAGAGTCAAAAAAGCAAACAAGACCAAGTTTAATCATAACATCTACATATCACAACTGTTAAGATTTCAGTGAATTAACTTTAAATCTATGCATAGAAACACATTTAAAATTTTTTTCCTAATATCTTTTTTTTTTCAGTACTGGGGACTCAACCCAAAGCCCTGTGCATGGTAGGCAAGTGTTTTCTGCTGCTGAGCCACACCTGCAAATACTCACTTTTTTTGTGTGGTACTGGGGATTGAACCCAGGGATATTCTACCTCCGGGCAACAACCCCAGCCCTATTTTATTTTTTTAATTTGGAAACAGGGTCTCACTAGGTTGATGAGAGTCTCACTACTTGCTGAGGCTGTCCTCGAACCTCCTATGATCCTCCTGTCTCAGCCTCCCAAGTACTGGGATTACAGGCGTGTGCCACCATGCCTGGCACAAATACTCCTTTAAGAGAACAACACCAAAGTTAGAAGAACTTCAGGGACAAAAGGTTTTAAAAGCAGAACCAGAAAGAGAGAAATGACTCAAATTAGTAAAAAAGGAGATGAATAGGTAGATATTACCATAGTCACCATGGAAATCCAGAGGATCATCAGGAGCTGGTTTGAAAACTTATATTCCAACAAATCAAAAAATCCAGAAGAAATTGACAAATTTCTTGACACATACAACCTTCCCTAAATTGAACCAAGAGTACATAGAAAACCTAAGCAGACCAGTAACAAGCAATGAAATTGAGGCAGCAATAAATAGCCTTCCAACAACAACAACAACAACAAAAAAAGCCCAGGGCCCAACAGATTCTCAGCTGAATTCTACAAGACCTTTAAGGAAAAACTAAGCCCAACGTTCCTCAAATTATTCTGTAAAGCTGGGCATGGTGGCGCATGCCTGTACTTGAAAGGCTGAGACAGAGGATCACAGGTTCAAAGGCCAGCTTCAGCAACCTAAGAGACCCAGTTTCAAAATAAAAAAATAAATAGGGATGGGGGTGTAGTTGGAGGTAGACTGCCCCTGAGTTCAATCCCCAATACCCCCCCAAAATTCTGTAAAATAGAAAGAGATGGAATACTCTCAGACTCATTCTACAAAGCCAGCATCACCTAAAATCAAATAAAGATACCTCAAGGAAAGACAATTAAGACCAATATCCTTGATGAACACAGATATAAAAATTCTTAATAAATACTAGAAAATCATATTCAAAGCCACATCATGAAAACCGTAAACCACAACCAAGTTGGTCTCATTCCAGAGATGCAAGGTTGGTCCAGCATATGCAAATCAATAAACACAATCCATCACATAAACAGAACAAATGACCATATGATATCAATAGATGCAGAAAAAGCATTTGACAAAGTCCAAAACCCACTCATGCCAAAAACACTAAAGAAATTAGGGATAGAAGGAACTTAACATCATAAAGTCAATATATAATAAACCCAAAGCCAAAATCATGCTGAATGGGGAAAAACTGAAAGTATTTTCTCTAAATTCAGGAACAAGACAAGAAAGCCCACTATCACCACACTCCTATATAATATAGTACTTGAAATTCTAGCCAGAGTAATAAGGCAAGGAGATTAAAGGAGTATGAATAGGGAAACAAAAAGTGAAATTATCTCTAATTTTCAGATGACATGATTTCATACTTAAAAGACCCAAAAAACTCAGCCGGGCGTGGTGGCGCACGCTTGTAATCCCAGTACTTGGGAGGTGGAGACCGGAGGATCCAGGTTTGCGGCAAGCCTCAGCTACTTAGTGAGGCCTCTGCAACTTCGTGAGACCCGGTTTCAAAATAAAGTATAAAAAATAGGGCTGGGGATGTAGCTCGGAGGTAGAAAGCCCCTGGGTTCAATCCCCGGTACCGCAAAAAAAAAAGACAAGACCCAAAAAACTCAATCAAAAGACTCCTAGAGCTGATAAGCAAATTCAGCAAAGTAGCTGATATAAAATCAACTTAAAAAAATTAATAGCTTTCCCAGAACCAAAAAAAAATCAATAGCTTTTCCATACACCAACCATGAATCCACTGAAAAATAAATGCAGAAAATAATACCATTCATAATATTCCCCCAAAAAAAACCTTAGATATAAATCTAACCAGGGAAGTAAAAGACCTCTATAATGAAAATTATAGAACACTGAAGAAAGAAACTGAAGAAGACCTTAGAAGATAGAAAGACCTCCCATGTTCTTGGAAAAGCAGAATAAATGTTAAGATGGCCATTCCACCCAAAGTAATCTACAGATTCAATGGAATCTCTATCAAAACACCAAAAATATTCTTCACGAAACTAGAAAAAACAGTTCTAAAATTCATATGGGAGAACAAAAGACCCAGAAGAGTAAAAACAATTTTGAGCAATAAGAACCATGCTGAAACCAGGAGTGGTAGCACACACCTGTAATCCCAGTACTTGGGAAGCTGAGACATGAGTATCACAGGTTCAAGGCCAGCCTCAGCAATTTAATGAGATCCTCTACTATGTAACAAGACCCTGTTTCAAAATAAAAATATAAAAGGGGCTGGGCATGTAGCTCAGAGGCAGGATGCCCCTGGATTCAATCTCCAGTATGAAGAAAAAAAAGAACCAGGCATCACAATACCTGACCTCAAATTATACTACAAAGCTATAGTAATAAAAACAGCATGACAGCTGGGAGTGGTGGCACACACCTATAATCCCAGTACTTGGGAGGCTGAAACAGGAGGATCAAAGGTTTGAGAATAGCCTTATCAATGTAGCAAGACTCTCAGCAACCTAGCAAGACCCTGTTTCAAAACAAAAAGAAAGCAAAAGGGGCTGGGGTGTAATCCCAGTACTTGGGAGGCTGAGACCGGAGGATCCGGGTTCACGGCCAGCCTCGGCTACTTAGTGAGGTCCTCCACAACTTAGACCCTGTTTCAAAATAAAGAATAAAAACTAGGGTTTGGGGTTTAGCCCAGAGGTAGAATACCCCTGGGTTCAATCCCTGGTACCGCAAAAAAAAAAAAAAAAAAAAAAAGGAAAATAAAATCAAGCAGGGCCTGGTGACGCACACTTGTAATCCCAGTACTTGGGAGGCTGAGACAGGAGGATCACAGTTTGAAGCCAGCCTCAGATACTTAGTGAGGCCCTCTGCAACTTAGTGAGACTGTATTTCAAAATAAAAAGAATAAAAATAGGACCAGGGCTATAGCTCAGAGGTAAAATGCCCCTGAGTTCAATCCCCAGTACCACAAAAAAAATAAATAAATAAAAATAAATAAAAAATAAAAATACAATAGGGCTGAGAGGGAGAATGCCCTGGGTTCAATTCCCAGTACCACAAAATAAATAAATGAATACATAAATAAATAATTAACTAGATAAAAAGGGCTGGGGGTATAGCCTGGAGATAGCCTTATCAATGTAGCAAGACTCTCAGCAACCTAGCTGAGAGTACTTGGGAGTACTGGGAAGTACTGATAGGTTCTGGGTTCAATACCCAGAACCAAAAAATAAATAAAAATAAAAAATACATAAATAAAATTAAATAGGGGCTGAGGGTTTAGCTTAGAAGTAAAACTCCCTGAATTGAATGCACAGTACCACACACACAAAAAAAAGGCAGAAGCAAATCAAAGGAATGTAGGAATGTTAACATAATTTTAGAGAATAGAGAGAAGAGTAGTGTTCAGAGAGGTGACACACAGATATATTAAAAGTATCTTCTAGCCAGGCGTGGTGGCGCATGCTTGTAATCCCAGTACTTTGGGAGGCGGAGACCGGAGGATCCGGGTTCGCAGCCAGCCTCAGCACGTGCGTGCGCTCGAGCTCTCTTTCTCTCCTCTCTCTCTCTTTCTTTCTCTATCTAGTGAGGCCCTCCGCAACTTCGTGAGACCCGGTTTCAAAATAAAGCATAAAAAAATAGGGCCAGGGGTGTAGCGCGGAGGTAGAACGCCCCTGCGTTCAATCCCCGGTACCACAAAAAAAAAAAAAGTATCTTCTTATAGATAGCAAAAGATAGCTACATAATAAAGAAGAAAAAGATAATATATCCTGTGGGTACATGGCAGGGGCAGAGCCAAGAAATAGTTGCCTCTGTTGCTCCTAAAAACATAATGTGGCTGGGCGTGGTGGTGCGCGCTTGTAATCCCAGTACTTTGGGAGGCAGAGACCGGAGGATCCGGGTTCGTGGCCGGCCTCAGTTCTCTCTCTCTCTCTCTCTCTCTCTCTCTGTCTCTCTGTCTCTCTCTCCCCTTAGTGAGGCTCTCCGCAACTTCGTGAGAGCCGGTTTCAAAATAAAGTATAAAAAAATAGGGCCGGAGGCGTAGCACGGAGGTAGAACGCCCCTGCGTTCAATCATCGGTACCTTAAACCGGGCGTGGTGGCGCACGCTTGTAATCCCAGTACTTTGGGAGGCGGAGACTGGAGGATCCGGGTTTGCGGCCAGCCTCAGCTCTCTCGCTCTCTCTCTCCCTGTCTCTCTCTCTTTCTCTCCTTAGTGAGGCCCTCCACAACTTCGTGAGACCCGGTTTCAAAATAAAGTATAAAAAATAGGGCCGGGGGTATAGCGCGGAGGTAGAACGCCCCTGCGTTCAACCCCCAGTACCACAAAAAAAAAAAATCCCCGGTACCGCAAAAAATAAATTAATTAATAATAAATAAATAAATAAATAAATAAAAATATAATGTGTTCCGAGCCGGGCGTGGTGGCGCACGCTTGTAATCCCAGTACTTTGGGAGGCGGAGACCGGAGGATCCGGGTTCGCGGCCAGCCTCAGCTATCGCTCTCTCTCTCTCTCTCTCTCTCTCTCCTTAGTGAGGCCCTCCACAACTTGGTGAGACCCGGTTTCAAAATAAAGCATAAAAAATAGGGCCGGGGGCATAGCGCGGAGGTAGAACGCCCCTGCGTTCAATCCCCGGTACCGCCAAAAAAAAAAATATAATGTGTTCCTGTTGGAGCATGATACAATAGGTCAGGAACTGAAACAGAAAGAGAGATGGGCCAATGAAGCCACACAGGGGCCATTTTTAAAATTAACTCGTCATCATACCTAACCTTACCCTTTACCATATTTCGTCTGCCTGTTGGCAAAGACCTAACCCAGCCAGAGTTTAGAGACAGAGACCACCCGTACTGCAAATAGCCCTTAATTTTGGCTTTTATTCTATGGACATGAAGTGATCAGGACGAGGCTTATATAATGATTAAAGCTAAAAAGGAGTTTTAAGAGCCTCCATTCATGTGTTATATCAAGCAAGGCTAAAAGTTCATTTTCTGGGTCACATCCATGCAATTTCTCTCTTTTATGGTTGCTGCAATATTTCTAGAGAAAGGAAGAGGTTACCCATTTCCATAAAGAAGCAATAGCCTCAGGAAATTCTGATACACAGGAGTCTTGTTATCCTTGCCTGCCAGATCTCATCTGCCAAGTCTCAGAGGTTTAGCCACCTCAGTGGCTCCCAATGGACTGTTCTATGTTAGGAGTTTCTGACATGGAATGTTTGCATCTATCTCATCCCTGGGTATAGCTCTCACTCTTGAAAGGGCACACTCACAAGACACTGAAGAAGAAAAAAGTTTAAGTTTGCAAGGCATAAATCTCCAAGAGCTAATGCAATATGTTTGAGTATAACATGGCTCAGACTCAACCACCTAGTCTCCTTTCAGCTCTGACAATTCTTCATTTCCCATACTTACTCTCAAGTTCTCCCATCTCTGTCTACCAACGTTTCCTTCTTACTCCCAAGCCTTTGAACCTGGTCTTCCCTTCCTGGTCTTTCCTTCTTGTCTTTCAGCTACATTCTAGAATTGTTGAAATCCCCATATCAGGAACCTGCTCACCTCACTTGGCAAATAAAAGCCTTCTAAAGTATACTAAGATTGGACTGGTGGTGCATGCCTGTAATCCCAGTACTTGGGAAGCTGAGACAGGAGTATCGCAGGTTCAAGGACAGCCTCAGATAGTAATGAGTCTCTCATCAACCTAGCAAAACCGGTTTAAAAATAAAAATTAAAAAATAGGACTGGGGGTATAGCTCAGTGGTAGAAAACCCCTGGGTTCAATCCCCAGCACCACAATAAATAAATTAATTAATTAAAATAAAGTATAGCTGGGTATGGTGGCACATGCTTATAATCCCAGTACATGGGAGGCTGAAACAGGAGGATCACAGGTTCGCGGCCAGCCTCAGCAACTTGTGAGGCCCTCCACAACTTAGTGAGACCCTGTTTCAAAATAAAGAATAAAATAGAGCTGGGGGTATAGCTCAGAGGTAAAATTCCCCTGAGTTCAATTCCCAATACTGCAAAAAAATAAAAAATAGAGTATACTAAATGCCTACCAGGACCTTAACCACCTCAGAAAGCATTAGTCGCTCCTCAAAGGAAGGAGACAAAAAAAACTGTTTTTTAACAATTTTGATTCCACAGTGGAACTGGCTTGTGTGTATGTAACTGAGGATTGAGCCCATAGGCATTCTGCCTCTGAGCTATACCCCCAGCCCTATTTTATTGTTTATTTTGAAACAGGGCCTCACTAAATTGCAGAGAACCTTGCTAAATTGCTGAGGCTGACCACGAACCTGCAACCTTCCCGTCTCAGCTTCAAAGTACTGGGGCGTACCACCATGCCCAGCAGGAACTAGCTTTTTTTTTGGGGGGGGGTAGAGATTGAACCCAGGGCATTCTACCTCTGAGCTACACCTCCAGCCCTATTTTATTTTTTATTTGGAAACAGGGTCTCACTAAGTTGCTGAGAGCCTCACTAAGTTGCTGAGGCTGGCCTAGAACTTGTGATCCTCCTGTCAGCCTCCCAAGTACTGGGATTACAAACCTGCACCACTACACCCAGCTAGGAACTAGCTTTTTTGATATCTGGGAATCTAAAGTTTGTCTACAGATTTTGTGTGTGTGTGTGTGTGTGTGTGTGTGTTATTAAGAGATTGAACCCAGGGATATTCTACCACGGAGCTATATTCCTAGCCCTATTTTTTTTTAATGTTTTCACTTTTTCTTTTGCAGGTCCTAGGAATTGAACATAGGGCCATTCTACCTCCAAGCTATACCCAATCCTTTTTATTTCTTGTTTTTGAAACAGGGTCTCACTAGATTGCTGAGAGTCTTACTAAGTTGTTGAGGCTGTCCTTGAACCTGCAATCCTCCTGTCTCAGTCTCAAATGTACTAGGATTACAGGCAAGCGCCACCCCGCCTAGCTTTTTTTTTTTTTTTAAACAAGGTCGGCCAGGCATGGTGGCGCACGCTTGTAATCCCAGTACTTGGGAGGCTGAGACCGGAGGATCCGGGTTCGCGGCCAGCCTCAGCCACTTAGTGAGGCCCTCCGCGACTTCGTGAGACCCGGTTTCAAAATAAAGTATAAAAAAATAGGGCCGGGGGTGTAGCGCGGAGGTAGAACGACCCTGGGTTCAATCCCCAGTACCGCAGAAAAAAATAAAAAATAAAAAATAGGGCCGGGGATGTAGCTTGGAGGTAGAACGCCCCTGGATTCAATCCTGGTACTGCAAAAAAATAAAAAATAAAAAAATAAACAAGGTCTCACTAAATTGGTGAGGCTGACCTCGAACCTGTGATTCTCCCGTCTCAGCTTCCCAAGTACTGGGATTACAGGCATGCACCACCACACCTGGCATCACAGACCATATTTTTTTTCTTCTTTTTGGTGCTAGGGATTGAACCCAGGAGCATTCTACCTCTAAGCTATGCCCCAGCCCTATCTTATTTTTTATTTTGAAACAGGGTCTCACTAAGTTGCTGAGAGCCTCACTAAGTTGCTGAGGCTGGTTGTGAACCTGCAATCCTCCTGTCTCCGCCTCCCAAGTACAGATATTACAAGCATGTGCCACCATGTCCAGCTCACAGATCATAATTTAAGAACTCAATTTTTGGGCTAGGGATGTAGCTGAGTTGCGGCAGAGTGCTTGCTTAGCATGCATGAGGCCCTGAAAAGATCCCATTACTGTAAAAAAGAAGGAAAAAAAACCCTCAAACTTCATCTACTGAACAATTAGTTCCTAAAATAGGGTGTGTGTGTGTGTTACTAGGGATTGAAACCAAGAACATTCTACCTCTAAGCTATACCCGCAGCCCTATTCATTTTTTGTTTTTTGAAACAGGGTCTCGCTAGGCTGCTAAGAGCCTGGCTAAATTGCTAAGGCTGTCTTCAAACCTTCGATCCTCCTGTCTCAGGCTCCCATGTACTGGAATTACATGTGTACACCACCACACCTATACTAAAATAGATTTTTTTTTTCTTTTTTGGTGGTACCAGGGATTGAACCCAGGGGCATTCTACCTCCGGGCTACATCCCCAGCCCTATTTTTTATTCTTTATTTTGAAACAGGGTCTCACTATGTTGTGGAGGGCCTCACTAAGTAGCTGAAGCTGGCCGCGAACCCGAATTCTCCGGTATTAGCCCCCCAAGTACTAGGATTACAAGCATGTGCCACCACACCCAGCCTAAAATAGAATTTAAAGATTCGAGAGACCCTGAAGCCGGGCGTGGTGGCGCACGCTTGTCATCCCAGTACTTGGGAGGCTGAGACCGGAGGATCCGGGTTCGAGGCCAGCCTCAGCTACTTAGTGAGGCCCTCTGCAACTTAGCAAGACCCTGTTTCAAAATGAAGAATAAAAATAGGGCTGGGGGGTGTAGCTCGGAGGTAGAACGCCCCTGGCTTCCATCCCCAGTTCCACAAAAAAAAAAAAAAAAAAAAGATTCGAGAGATTCTGTGGGGCGTGGTGGCGCAAAAAAAAAGGGTTTTTTATTTTTGGTACTGGGGATTCAACCCAGAGGCAGTCTACTTCTGAGCTACACCTCCAGCCCTATTTTATTTTTTATTTGGAAATGGTCTCACTAAATTGTGGAGGGCCTCACTATGTAGCTGAGGCTGGCCACGAACCCGGATCCTCCGGTCTCAGCCTCCCAAGTACTGGGATTACAGGCATGCGCCACCACGCCCAGCTAGATTCAAGATTTTTTTTTTTTTTTTTGCAGTACCAGGGATTGAACCCAGGGGCATTCTACCTCCAGGCTACACCCCCAGCCCTATTTTTTAATCTTTATTTTGAAACAGGGTCTCACTAAGTTGCGGAGGGCCTCACTAAGTAGCTGAGGCT
Source organism: Glis glis (assembly GCA_004027185.1). NCBI lineage: Eukaryota > Metazoa > Chordata > Mammalia > Rodentia > Gliridae > Glis > Glis glis. The sequence goes on along the minus strand of PVJS01010652.1, from coordinate 31,889 downwards.
GGCCACAAACCTGCAATCCTCCTGTCTCAGCCTCCCAAGTACTGGGATTACAAGCATGCGCCACCACACCTGGCTTAGATTTAAGATTCTTATAAGGAAGCCTTTAAAAAAAGAATATAGGCCAATTTTTTGAGTGATTAACTTCAGAGAGCTTAGTTGAAAACACTTTCTTGTGTGTGTGTGTGTGTGTGTGTGTGTGTGTGTGTTGGAAGTACTGGGGTTTAAACCCAGAATGTTCTACCTCTGAAACACACCTCCAGTCCTTTTTTTTTAAATTCTGAAACAATCTTGCTAAATTGCTGAGGGTCTTCCTAAATTGCTGAAGAAGGCTTCAAAACTGTGATCCTGCCGGGCGTGGTGGCCCATACTTGTAATCCCAGTACTTTGGGAGGCGGAGACCGGAGGATCTGGGTTCGCGGCCAGCCTCAGCTCTCTCTCTCTCTCTCTCTCTCTCTCTCTCTCTCTACCTAGTGAGGCCCTCCGCAACTTCGTGAGACCTGGTTTCAAAATAAAGTATAAAAAAATAGGGCCAGGGGTGTAGCGTGGAGGTAGAACGCCCCTGGGTTCAATCCCTGGTACCGCAAAAAAAAAAAAAAACTGTGATCTTCCTGTCTCAACCTCCCAAGTACTGGGAATTACAGGTGTGTGCCACCACATCTACAGCTAAAAACACGTTTACTTTCTAAATTAACCATTCTTAGAATGTTTTTCATTTTCTGTTTTTTTGTGCTACTGGGGATTGAACCCAGGGGCCTTCTGCCTCTGAGCTACACCCCAGCCCTTTATATTTATTTTGAAACAGGGTCTCACTAAATTGCTGAGGGCCTTGTTAAGTTGCTGACGCTTGTCTTAAACCTGTGATCCTCCTGTCTCAGCCTCCCAAGTACTGGGTTTACAGGAGTGTGCTACCATGCCCAGCTGTTAGAATGTTCTAATATTTAACAAGTAATATTTCAATTACCTTTGTAATTAGACAAATCCTTCTAAATGGGAGAAGCCCTCTGATCGACCTGTAGGTACCAAATAAAAGGCTAATAAAAATGTTCATTAAAATGATAGGTGCGTTGATAGTGCACGCTTGTAATCCCAGTACTTGGGAGGCTGAGACGGGACAATCCAGGTTCACAGTCAGCCTCAGCTACTTAGTGACTAGGCCTATGCAACTTAGTGAGACCCTGTTTCAAAATAAAGAATAAAAAATAGGTCTGGGGGTGTAGCCCAGAGGTAGAATGCCCCTAAGTTTAATCCCCAGTACAGCCAAAAAAAAAAAAAAAAAAGATAGCTGTGAGTTGGGTGTGGTGGCACATACCTAGAATCCCAGAATTTAGGAGACTGAGACAGGAGAACTGCAGGTTCAAGACCAGCCTCAACAACTTAGCAAGGCCCTCAGCAATTTAGTGAAACCCTGTTTCAAACTAAAAAATAAAATAGGGCTGGGTGAGGGTTAGCTCAGAGGTAGAATACCCCTGGGTTCAATCCCTAGTACCAAAAAAAAAAAAAAACTAGGTGTGAGCTGGCACAGTGCTGCACACTTATAATCCTAGTATTTGGGAGGCTGAGACAGGAGGATTGCAGGTTCAAGGCCAGCCTCAGCAACTTAGCGAGACCCCTCAGCAATTTAGTGAAACCCTCTTTCAAAATAAAAAGTGCCAGGTGTGGTGGTGCACGCTTGTAATCTCAATACTTGGGAAGCTAAGACAGGAGGATCACAGGTTTGAGGACAGCCTCATCAAGTAGTGTGACTCTCATCAACCAGGGATACCCTGTTTCAAAATAAAAATAAAATAGGATTGGGGGGTATAGTTCAGAAATAGAATGCCCCTGGGTTTAATCCCCAGTACCCCCCCAAAAAAATACTAGTTGTGGTGGACATGGTGGCATGAGTCTATAATCCCATCTACTCAGGAGTCTGAGGCAAGAGGATCACAAGTTTGAGGCCAGCCTGGGCAACTTAGAAACTGTCTCAAAATAAAATGGGATAGGGATATAGCTCAGTGGTAGAGTGCTTGACTAGCAAGTGCAAGGTCCTGGGTTCAGTTCCCACTACTGTAAATAAAATAAAATAAAATGCTACGTGTGGTTAAAAACAACTAAAAAAGCATTTTTGGAACAATTAGACAAAACTAAATATAGACTGAATATCACATGGTATTGGAAAATTGTTGATTTTCTTAGATATAATAATGGAATCATAGATAATTAAGAAAATATCTTTGCTGGGCGTGGTGGCGCACACTTGTAATCCCAGTACTTTGAGAGGCGGAGACCGGAGGATCCGGGTTCGCGGCAAGCCTCAGCTCTCTTTCTGTCTCTCCCTGTCTCTCTCTCTCTCTCTCTACTTAGTGAGGCTTCCACAACTTTGTGAGACCCGGTTTCAAAATAAAGTATAAAAAATGGGGCCAGGGGTGTAGCGCAGAGGTAGAACACCCCTGGGTTCAATCCCCAGTCCGCAAAAAAAAAAAAAAAGAAAATATCTTCAATTTTAGGAGATGCAAACTAAACCACTGAGGTGTAAAGCAGAATGATGTGTGCAATTTCCTTTAAAGTGATTCAGTCTAGATAACAACATAGGACACACAGAAAGGAATTTAAAGGCAAAGCAAATATGGCAAAATGTTAATGGTATCACTGCATGATCTTTTCTATTTCTATATATTGGAATTTTCCCCTCCCTTTTTTGTGAGTGTGGGGGGGGTTGCTGGGGCAATCTATCATTGGAATATATCCCTAGCCCTTTTTATTTCTTTTTATTTTATTTTGAAACAGGGTCTCACTGAGTTGCTGAGGCTGGCCTCAAACTTGTAATCCTCCTGCCTAAGCCTCCCAATTACTGGGATTACAGGTATGCCCATCTCTAAAATTTTTTTATTTAAAAAACTGGAAGCTGGGCATGGTGGTGCATGCTTGTAATCCCAGTACTTGAGAGGCTGAGACAGGAGGATCGCAGGAACAAGGCCAGCCTCAGCTACTTAGTGAGGCCCTCCGCAACTTAGTAAGACCCTATTTCAAAATAAAGAATAAAAAATAGGGCTGGGGGTGTAGCTCAGAGGTAGAATGCCCCTGGATTCAATCCCCAATACCCAAAAAAAAAAAAGGAAGCCTTATATGGTGGCACATACCTAGAATATTGTGGGTTCAAGGCAAGCGTGCAGTAACTTGGTAAGAGCATTTCAAAATAAAAAAATAGGGCTGAGGGTGTACCTCAGAGGGAGTATACCCCTGACTTCAATCCCCAGTATCACACACACACAAAAAAAAAACCTGAAGAGAAAAATGCTAGCTGAGGGCTGAAGGTACAGCTTAGCCACCACGCCCCACCAACATGAATGTTCTTCATGCCACTAAACTGTAAGCTTAAAACTGGTTACAATTAGCCAGGTGTAGTGGCACATGCCTGAATCCCAGTACTTAGGAGAGTGAGACAGGAGGATCACCGGGTCGAGGACAGCCTCAGCAAGTAGTGAGACTCATCAACCTAGCAAGACCCTGTTTCAAAAAATAAAAACAAAATAGAGCTAGGGGTGTAGCTCAGAGGTAGAATGCCTCTGGGTTCAATCCCCAGTACCAAAAAAAAAAAGGTTACAATTAGCTGTGTTCTGTAGCGCACACCTGTAATCCCAGCACTTAACAGCCTGAGACAGGAGAATCGCAGGTTCAAGGCTAGCCTCAGCAACTTAGTCAGACCTTGAGCAAGTAGTGAGATCCTGTTTCAAAATAAAAGAAAAAAGGGATAAAGATGTAGCTCGGAGGCAGAATGCCCCTGGGTTCAATCCCCAGTACAAAAAAAAGTTAGCCGGGTGTGGTGGCGCACGCTTGTAATCCCAGTACTTGGGAGGCTGAGACCAGAGGATCCAGGTTCTCGGCTAGCCACAGCTACTTAGTGAGTTCCTCCACAACTTAGTGAGATCCTGTTTCAAAATAAAGAATAAAAAATAGGGCTGGGGGTAGAGCTCAGAGGTAGAATGCCCCTGGGTTCAATCCCCAGTACTGAAAAAAAAAAGTTTACACTGGTAAGCCTGGCATGGTGACACACATCTGTAGTCCAAGCACTCAAGAGACTGAGGTAGAAAGATCCCTTGCACCCCGGAATTTGAGAGCTTGAAAGCTTGTTTGGAGGTTCTAGCAGGGGAGCGCAGCTACTCGTATACTCTTGACAGAAGACCGGTCCTCCTCTATTCGGGGAAGGTCGTCCTCTTCGACCGAGCGCGCAGCTTCGGGAGGGACGCACAATGAGTGGTGAGGAAGGAAGGGGACACCCGCCTAGCCAGCCAGATCAGCCGAATCAACCCTGGCAATCAATGGGGTGACAGATGTCGCAGCCAGATTGCCTTCACATCCAGACCCCGGAATTTGAGACTAGCCTGGGCAACATAGAGAAACTCCACCTCAAGTTGAAAAAAAAAAAAGGTTATGCTGGATGAGGTGGTACACTCCTATAATCCAATACTTTGGAGGCTGAAACAGGGGGATTGCAGGTTCAAGGTCAGCCTCAGCAGTTTAGCAAGACCCTGTTTCAAAATCAAAAAAATAAAAACCAGCATGGTGGTGCATGCCTGTAATCCCAATACTTGGGAGGCTGAGACAGGAGGATCGCAGATTCGCAGTCAAACTCAGTAATTTAGTGAGACCCTGTTTCAAAATAAAATAGGGCTGGGGTGTAGCTCAGAGGTAGAATGCCCCTAGGTTCAATCTCCAGCACCAAAAAATAAAATAAAATAAAATAAAATCTCGAGTACCTCTAAAAAAATAAATAAAATAGCTGGGTGTGGTGGTGCACACCTATAATCCCAGTACTTGGGAAGCTGAGGATTGCAGGTTCGAGGCCGGCCTAAGAAATTTAGCAAGACCTTCAGCAACTTAGCAAGATCCTATTTCAAAATTTAAAAATTTAGGCCAGGCATAGTGGTGCATGCTTGTAATCCCAGTACTTGGGAGGCTGAGACAGGAGGATCGCAGGTTCACGGCCAGCCTCAGCAACTTAGTGAGGCCCTCTGCAACTTAGTGAAACCCTGTTTCAAAATAAAGAATAAAAAAAGAAAAGCCAGGCGTGGTGGCGCACGCTTGTAATCCCAGTACTTTGGGAGGCGGAGACCAGAGGATCCGGGTTCACGGCCAACCTCAGCGTGCATGCGCATGCGCGCTATCGATCGATTGATCGATCGATCTATCTCTCTCTCTCTCTCTCCCTCTCTCTCTCTCTCTCTCTCTCCCTGTTTCTCTCTCTCTCTCTCTCTTTCTCTACCTAGTGAGGCCCTCCGCAACTTCGTGAGACCCGGTTTCAAAAATAACACGTTAAAAAATAGGGCCGGGGGTGTAGCGCGGAGGTAGAACACCCCTGCGTTCAATCCCCGGTACCGCAAAAAAAAATAAATAAATAAAATAAAATAAAATAAAAAAATAGAGCCGGGTGTGGTGGCACATGCTTGTAATCCCAGTATTTTGAAGGCTGAGACAGGAGGATCCGGGTTCGCGGTCAGCCTCAGCTACTTAGTGAGGCCCTCCGCAACTTAGCAAGACCCTGTTTCAAAATAAAAGAATAAAAAATAGGGCTGGGGGTGTAGCTCGGAGGTAAAATGCCCCTGGGTTCAATCCCCAGTACTGCAAAAAAAAAAAAAAAAGGCTGGGGATGTAGCTTGGAGGTAGAATGCCCTAGTACCATTAAAAAAAAATTAAAAATTTAGCCAGGAGTGGTGGCACATACCTGTAATCCCAGTACTTGGAAGGCTGAGACAGGAGGATTTCAAGTTCATGGCCAGCCTCAGCAACTTAGTGAGACCCTGTTTCAAAGCAAAAATAAAAAGGGCTGGGGGTATAGCTGGGAAGTAGAATGTATCTGGGCTCAATCTCCAGTACCAAAATAAATAAATAAATAAAATAGCATTGGGCTGGGGGTATAGCTCACTGGTCGAATGCCCCTGGTTCAATCCCCAGTATCACACACATAAAAAAAGGTTATAGCCGGGCGTGGTGGCGCACGCTTGTAATCCCAGTACTTTGGGAGGCGGAGACCGGAGGATCCGGGTTTGCGGCCAGCCTCAGCTCTCTCTCTCTCTCCCTGTCTCTCTCTCTCTCTCTCTCTCTACTTAGTGAGGCCCTCCGCAACTTCATGAGACCCGGTCTCAAAATAAAGTATAAAAAATAGGGCCGGGGGCGTAGCGTGGAGGTAGAATGCCCCTGCGTTCAATCCCCGGTACCGCAAATAAATAAATAAATAAATAAATAAATAAATAAATAAATAAAGGTTATAATGGTAAATTTTACACACAGACACACACACAGAAATAAAAATTGTGAACATTCATATAAATCCAGTATTGAGAAAAAATGATAAGAAAACAAAAACTGGCATATATATTGGATAGAATTTGTTAAGTCTAATCGCTTCCTGCTCATAGACCAACTAGTCCACTATCCTACTACCAGTTAGAAGTCCACAGAAAACACATAAATAGAAAGAATGGGAAATCAGACAGAAAAGAACTCACTTTCCCAACAATCCTCTCCCACTTCCACTGTGCATTTCTAGGATGTGTTGACACTTCTATTTTAAGTGTTAAGGAATACAGTCCCTCTGAATCTCACCTCTTCCTACTGTACTCCACACAACAGTCCTCTAATTCTCACTACAAGCTGATGCTTTCAGTTCTTGTCCTCAAAAGGGAATTCCCTGAAGCATGCTAATCCCCCCCAACTTCCCACACAGAAGAGTCGGCATCTACTTACCAAGATTTGCTAAAAGGACTAGCTAGTTTTTGTAGAGACCATGTTTTTTTTTCCCCCTGTTCTATTTTTGAACACTTCCCTCCAGCTTCAGATTTTCCCAATACTATCTAATTGCCATCTAACAGTGAGAAATCGCTGTTTTCTAGCAATAAGGACCATCGCTCTACTCAGGAAGCCCCAATGGCTCATGTCAAAGCCTTAAAATATTGATACTGCTCTACAGATTCTAGCTGCCTGCCATACCTCTTACTTCCTTCATCCCCAAAGTAGCATGCCTTACCTTTGGTGTCCTGCATGACAATTGAGCTATACTTTAAGAAGGTTATCAGTAGATTACTGGTCTGTACATCTGCATCCAGTGGGAGTTCCACAGAACTTATAACTGGAATAGAACAGATAAAATGCACTTAGCCCATAACATATTCCATCTAACACTTCTACCCACATAGCCAATTTGCCAGCAGGCAAGAAAATGACTAAGTAAGCTTTTCCCACAACAGAGGAAGGACCAAGTACTCACCATAAAACTTTTATCTACTCTTGCTAGGCCTCTAGAGCCTTTCCTACTCCCCAAATTAAGCCCAATGACCTTCTCTCCATTTAGGGCCAGTTTCCAGGAACAGGGCTTTTCTCCCAACATCCTAGGAAAGTTATGCGGATTCCATTCCCAGCCCCAACTAACCCTGAAGAGTTCAGGGACCTTCTTAAAGGCACTGTGATTTCTATCTAACAGAAAGATCTGTATTGAATATAAATGAGCTTTGCTTTGATGAGTCTCTTGCTTAAAATAAATGAAGATTCCTTCCTAATAAGGAGAAACCTTACTCAATTTTGAGAACAAGCCTTTACACTGGAAGTACTTAAAAAGTTAAGGAAAAAACTAAGACAGAACTACATTCATATTCTACCCCTTAATCCTTTGCCACTTGAAAGGGAACCTGAAAAGGAGTATCAGACTGAAAACAGGTAGACATTATTGACTGGGACAGCCTGGGAACTGAGTTCTATATATCTAGGTGTTATTTCCAAGAGAAATCCCCACCCCCTGTTCTCTGAGTCACAGTTACAAAAAACAATGAGGGACCAGACTAGAATTGACCCACACAGAATGCAATCTCAATGCAGACATCCCAAGAAGCTAGGAGTTCAAATTAGAATTAGTCATCTTGTTAAGTGCTTTTACACTGTCTAAGGCATAATATATAAAGAAAAGAAGCCTCATAATGGCCTAGACAAGCTGGAGAATCTATAGCTTTGTGCTGTATTTTCAGCCATGAACACTAAGCTGAGTTTGGGATATTACTCATAATATTATTCATAACCATAATGGATCCCTCTGGAGTTATTACAATGTATACAGAAAATGTTTATTAACAATGGGAAACATTTGCATATTATGGATCCATAATACACAGCAAGCACTGCATAAAGCCTTATGAGAAAAAATCAATATGCCCAACCCTTGGCTATTTTCCCACAGTTTGGCCCCCAAGAACTAATAAAAGACAAGTATATTTTTATGTTAAAATAATAAAAGATATTAATTCATGTTATAGGTTAATGACCTGAGACTGTCATTTCAAACCACAACCTATTTTGAAGCTCAGATCCCATAATCACTCCTTTGTCCAACACAAAGAGGCATCTAACTGGTAAGTGGAACTTTTTTCCCGCTCACACACACAGCAATAACTAGAAAACTATCTTATATAATATGTAGAAATATAGAAGTGTATGTATTTTTAGTTTACCAGAAAGTCCTCTCATGCCAAGGCGGAGTTGTCAAATGTCAAGTCTGAGCTGAGAACAAATGTTACAGCTAAACTGCTGGCTTTTAAAAATAATGGCTCCAGTGACATACCTTTAAATATAACTAGGCTACTGAGCAGCACTATAATTAAAAACCAAAAATTTAAAAAATAAGGTTATAATACTTAGGACCCCTACAGAAGAAAAATGAGTTAGGAGAATGAAAAAAAAGAACAAATAGAACAGAGACAGAATAAAATCCTTTGCAAATTAAAATCTCCTTCCTAAGGAAGTGTCATTCCTTGATCTTTGGCTTAATAATTCTTCCCAGCAGCTTTTGTCAAGAGACAGTCATTTGAAAGTGGGCTGACTTGATCTTCCCACTAGAAAAAATAAAAGCTCGCTGGTTGTAGGTAAGTAAGCACAAATCCTGCCATTGCATAATCAAGTGTGTGGGTGGAAGTGTTCACAATGAACAGTTTGAAAGGCAGTTCTCTGAAGCATCCAAACCCCAACATCACATGGAACTGAGGTATATATATATGGCTTTTGATATCCATGGTAACCAGGCAGGCTTCATCCTTAAAGAAAAAGTGCATTATTTCCATTGGCTTATTCAGTGACCTGAATAAACAGAGAAGTAGGCAAATCTCACTACTTGCTCTTTCTCATTAAGGTATTTTGGAATTTGATTTTCAATTCTAAACAGATCCAATTTGCTACCACAAACCTGAATATAAATGGCACCTCCCTGCCATACTTCTGTACTGCTTATATGGCCTTAAAACGATATTGTCACAAGTTCTATATGAAAACTTATGGGCTGGAGATGTATTTCAGTGGTAGAATACTTCCCTACCATGCATGAGGTCCTGGGTTTGATCCCCAGCACCACCAAAAAAAAAAAAAAAATCTTAAATGAGAAAAATAAAACAAAGAAGGTCATTTCACATACAAACAGAAGGGAGACAAAAAAAGAATCAAAGTTGTTTTCTATACTTTACATAAAATGAGATCAACATTTGGAGTATAACATCAAGTATTAACGTAGATTATTTTGTCTGCTGTTTTGTTTTTGCAGTACTGGGGAATGAACCAGGGACATTCTACCTCCAAGCTACACCCCCAGCCCCTATTTTTTATTCTTTTTTTTTTGTGGGGATTGAACCCAGGGGCATTCTACCTCTGAGCTACACCCCCAGCCCTATTTTTTATACTTTTTTTTTTTTGCAGTAATGGGGGTTGAACCCAGAGGCATTCTACCTCCGAGCTATACCCTCAGCCCTATTTTTTATTCTTTATTTTGAAACAGGGTCTCACTAAGTTGTGGAAGGCCTCACTAAGTAGCTGAGGCTGGCCGCGAACCTGGATCCTCCGGTCTCAGCCTCCCAAGTACTGGGATTACAAGCGTGCGCCACCACACCTGGCTTTTTATACTTTATTTTGAAACCGGGTCTCACGAAGTTGCAGAGGCCTCACTAAGTAGCTGAGGCTGGCCGCGAACCCAGATCCTCGGGTCTCCGCCTCCCAAGTACTGAGATTGCAAGTGTGCACCACCACGCCCCACTATTCTTTATTTTTTAAATAGGGTCTCACTAAGTTGCAGAGGGCCTCACTAAGTAGCTGAGGCTGGCCACGAACCTGCGATCCTCCTGTCTCAGTCTCCCAAGTACTGAGACAGTCTCCCAAGTACTGGGAGACTGAGACAGTCTCCCAAGTACTGGGAGGCATGTGCCACCATGCCCGGCTAACATAGATTATTTTTATGCCCAACCCTTGGCGCCTGTTTTCCTACAGTTCAACCATCAAATACACTGAGTTATTCCATTAAATACACTCAGCCTACAATAGAACCAATTGAGGCAACACAAAAAACACTGGACAAAATTCAAAATTTCCTTTTTAATTTATTTTTTACTGATGATACATAAGAACATAAAAATCATACATATTGCCGGGTGTGGTGGTGCACACTTGTAATCCCAGTACTTGGGAGGCTGAGACAGGAGGATCACAGGTTCAAGGACAGCCTCAGCTACTTAGTGAGGCCCTCCAAAACTTAGTGAGACCCTGTTTCAAAATAAAGAATAAAACAGGGCTGGGGTATAGCTCAGAGGTAGAACGCCCCTGGGTTCCATCCCCAGTACCACACACAAAAAAATCATACATATTTATGAGGTACCATATGATATTGTGACACATGAATAGGTTGTTAAATGTTTAAATTAGGTTATACATATCTATCTCCTCAAACATAATTTCTTTTCTGTTATCTTTCTCATGTTCTGTTGCCTTTTTCTTCTGTTATAAAGGGGAAATTTATTCTGTTGCTTTTAGGGGAAGAAATCTTAAATACCTATCAAACTCCCAGTTATAATATATTCAAATCCTGTCATTTCCACCTGGGAATGGCTGGCACACAAAACTGTGAGTGAATCCCAGGTCCACTTTCTCATTCATTTATTCAACAAATATTTACGAAGCAATTGCCATGCCAGGCACTATGTAGGGCATACAGTGTAGTAAGCAAAAGAGACACAAGTCCTTGCCCTGATTACTACTTTGGTTCTTAGTCTCTACTCTTACTTAACTGCTTCATTTCTCTGGCCTCAATTCCCTCATGTGTCAGGTGGTTATAAGAGATAATATTACTACTTTACATTTATTTCAGTGCTTTACATTCATAAGGTGGTGTTTTTCATAAAATATTTCATCTGAGCCTTGTAAGTACCCTGAGAATTAAGCAGGGCAGGCATTACTAAACTTTGAGGTCCCTTTCAGGTCCAGCATTCCATGATTCTAAGACCATTGCCTGAGGACAAATTAGAGTTATATCACTTTTTACACAGAAAAAAACAACAATTACATTTTCAAAAGTTTTCTTTGGAACTTTAGGGGTCCTGAAGGATAATATTACATATAGACATATTGCTTTTCCTTTGTTTTTTCTCAGACGGGGTCTTGCTGTCTTGCCCAGGCTGATCTCAAACTCCTGAGCCTCCTTGGGACTATAGGCACATGCCGTTGTGCCCAGCTTAGACTAATTTCTTTTTTTATTTTTATTTTTTTTTGCGGTACTGGGGATTGAACCCAGGGGCGTTCTACCTCCGCGCTACACCCCTGGCCCTATTTTTTTATACTTTATTTTGAAACCGGGTCTCACGAAGTTGCGGAGGGCCTCACTAGGTAGAGAGAGAGAGAGAGAGACAGGGAGAGAGAGACAGGGAGAGAGAGAGCTGAGGCTGGCCGCGAACCCGGATCCTCCGGTCTCTACCTCCCAAAGTACTGGGATTACAAGCGTGCGCCACCACGCCCGGCGGCTAATTTCTTATTGAAAGAATTAACAACTGTGTTCTTTATTCAACACAGCTATGCTCACCCTGAAAGATCTAAAATCTTATTAATCAAGAACACAGAAGAAGTGGTAGGCTCACCATCAGAGGAGGGTGGTGTGGTCCCAAGTGGTGTGACTGGGGTTGCTGGGGCAGGACTGACAGGGGTCGTCACCAAGCCAATTTCTGGATGACTCTGAAAGAAGGACACATGTGGGTAAGGAAACAGAAAATCCAGTTTTCCCTGAGCATTTTCTTCTGAGTACCCTTACTGGTATACCTGGTCTCATACTTACAGATTGAAAACTCACTGAGGAGGGACTCGTTCTGCATTTAGCTCCATGAATGCCTGATTACTATTGATGCTTGCTAAGCTCTAACAAGGAGCTCTGTGGGCCAGTTTTCTTTAAGCAACTAGGTCCCCATTACATAAGTTTTTCTGCAGAACCATACAAATAAAAAACTGGAGTAAACAAATTATTCAAATGACTTTACAGGAAAGAAGGCATCTGCATTCCTATTCAGACCTGGGAAGGGACTATTCTCATCAGAATAGTCAACCTAATATATATCTATTAATTGTTCCAATGACCACATAATTGACTAACAGATGTAGGTGAGCCAAGGGGAGACTAGGTACCATAAAAAAGAGCTATGCTGATGGCAGCCTTCCTATTCCATAACAAACAAGAGTGTGTTGGGTGTATACAAAAACAGATGACTTTTCTGTCTTTGACCTTCCTCAGCCATCCCTACCACATCAACTCATGAGAAGTAAGATAAGTAGCAGCTCTTTTTAATCTCCCTTCTCTTCCCCAGCCTTTTACCTTCCTCACCTCTTCTTTTAAAATCAGATATGGAATTTGGAAAGCAGCCAAGAAACAGAATGAGAATAGTACATAAAGTCTCTCTCTCTCTCTCTCTTTTTTAAGCCTCTTATGTTATCAGTCATGAAAACTAGCAAATGTCCACCAAAGCAGACCCCAAACTAGCATACTGCTGTTAAAGCATGACCTTTTTTTTTTTTTTTGGTGGTACCAGGGATTGAACCCAAGGGCATTCTACCTCCAGACTACACCCCCAGCCCTATGTTTTATTCTTTTTTTTTTTTTTTGGTGGTATCCCAGAGGGCTTCTACCTCCGGGCTACACCCCCAGCCCTATTTTTTATTCTTTATTTTGAAACAGGGTCTCACTAAGTTGCAGAGGGTCTCACTAAGTAGCTGAGGCTGGCTGCGAACCCGGATCCTCCTGTCTCAGCCTCCCAAGTACTGGGATTACAAGCGTGCGCCACCACACCCGGCTATTCTTTTATTTTGAAACCGGGTCTCACTAAGTTGCAGAGGGCCTCACTAAGTAGCTAAGGCCCTCTGAGTAGCTGAGTAGCTGAGGCCCTCTGAGTAGCTGAGTAGCTGAGACAAACCCGGATCCTCCAATCTCAGCCTCCCAAGTACTGGGATTAGAAGCGTGCACCACCATGCCCGGCTATGACCTTATTTTTATTGTTAAAAAATCAATGAAGCCAGGCTTGGTGGCGCACGCCTGTAATCCTAGTATTAGGGAGGCTAAGGCAAGAGGATTGCAGGTTCATAGCCAGCATCAGCAACTTAGCAAGACCCTGTTTCAAAAAAATAAATAAAAAGGGCTGGGGATGTAGCTCAGAGGTAGAATGTCCATGGGTTCAATCCCCAGTACCACAAAAATAAATAAATAAAAATAAAGGAGCTGGGCGTGGTGGCACATACCCATAATCCCAATACGTAGGAAGCTGAGACAGGAGGATCACAGGTTCACAGTTAGCTTCAGCAACTTAGCGAGGCCCTCCACAACTTAGTGAGACCCTATTTCAAAAACAAAAAATGAAATAAAATAGGGCTTGGGGTGTAGCTCAAAGGTAGACAGCCTCTGGGTTCAATCTCCAGTACCACAAAAAAGGGAGGGGTGTTGGGATGTAGCCCACTAAAAGAGCCCACTTATGTGAGGCCTTGGGTTCAATCCCTAGTACCAAAAAAAGAAGAAGAAGAAGAAACCTACATACATATTTTAAACAGTCTGGCTTTAAGATAAAAACACTATCAATTTTTTAAGACAGCTTTCATGAACCTGAGTTCTCAGCCTATTTTAGTTCCCTTCAGTGCCAACTACTGAGGATATCCCCTAGGCACGTGGCCTATGTCTTCCTACTTTCAATGCTGATAGACTACTTTGTCTGTTAGAAGCTAACCATATATTGGTCAGAATATTTTTTACTTTTCTTTGGAAACTGGTAAGATAATAAGATAAGTGATGGCCTATTTTATCCCAGTTGTAATTCATAGGGGATTAGAAAGCAGAAATATGATATAAAAATCCATATAGCAGATAACACCAAAGGATTTCATGTGTGTATGTGTATGTTTTACTAGAGATTGAACCCAGGAGCATTCTACCTCCAAGCTACATTCCCAGCCCTATTTTATTTTTATTTTGAAACAGGGTCTCGCTAGGTTGATGAGAGTCTCACTATTTGCTGAGGCTGTCCTCAAACTTTCAATCCTCCTGTCTCAGCCTCCCAAATACTGGGATTACAGGCATGCGCCATCTCACCCAGCACACCAAAGGATTTCTAGTGAGCAAAATAAAATAATCTCAACTCTTTTGGTTTAACAGAATCAGTAAACTGGTCAAAACCATTAATTCTGCATGTTATTAGACCTACGTCAGCACCAGATAGACACATATGTTTAAACCAGCATGAAACAGAGGCAAACTACCAAAGGTGATAGTTTGTTACTTACTACTTACCAATACAAAGAGTTTAAACAGGTACAGACAGGCGGCCTTTTTAATGGAATGGATCTGTATGAAATTCAGGGAGAAGAAAGGATTGGAGTTTTTAAAGTAACCAACCTGAGCTAATACTGTGATGAAGTTGCGATTTAAATGTACAGCTTCATAAAGTGCCAAAAGAATGGCCTCATTGGTTCTAAAGAAAAAACAGAACAAGATGGAGTCAGTCTTATAGTGGAGTAGTTAAAGCATTATAAGCAACAAGAGAGTCTGTAGTGTTCCCTTTTACTTTCTCTTTTTTGCAGTACCGGGGATTGAACCCAGGGGCGTTCTACCTCCGCGCTACACCCCCGGCCCTATTTTTTATACTTTATTTTGAAACCGGGTCTCACGAAGTTGCGGAGGGCCTCACTAAGTAGAGAGAGGGAGAGAGACAGAGAAACAGAGAGAGAGAGCGAGCTGAGGCTGACCGCGAACCCGGATCATCTGGTCTCTGCCTCCCAAAGTACTGGGATTACAAGCGTGCGCCACCACATCTGGCTCCCTTTTACTTTCCTTTAGGGCATATTCAAAAGTGTACAGGTGAGCCGGGCGTGGTGGCGCACGCTTGTAATCCCAGTACTTGGGAGGCTGAACTCGAGGATCCGGGTTCGCGGCCAGCCTCAGCTACTTAGTGAGGCCCTCTGCAACTTCGTGAGACTCAGTTTCAAAATAACGAATAAAAATTAGGGCTGGGAATGTAGCTCAGAGGTAGAATGCCCCTGGGTTCAATCCCCAGTACCGCAAAAAAAAAAAAAAAGTGTACAGGTGAGGATTCTAATTATTTAAGGCCAGATCTTATCTACTTCATTATCTTCCTCTTGCCAATCCAGGTAAATCCTTAACTGGCTGAAATACCATACCCTGCCTTCTTTCATTTCATTCCAGAGATAGCTGGGAACAGTTTTGGTTTTTTTTTTTTTTGGTTTTCAGTTTTTGGAGCTCTATAAATATGAACCAAAGCAGAGATTTCAAGGGTCTATTATTTAAAACCCACCCAGAGTGGTACACACCTGTAATCCCACCTACTAAAGAGGCCAAGGCTGAAGGATCACAAGTTTAAGGCCAGTTTGGCAATTTAGAAAGACCCTGTCTCAAAATTTAAAAAGGAGCCAGGTGAGGTGACACATGCTTGTAATCCCAGTACTCAGGAGGCTGAAACAGGAGGATCATAGATTTGCGGTCAGCCTCGGCAACTTAATAAGGACCTCAATGATTTAGTGAGATGCTATTTCAAAATAAAAAATAAAATAGGGCTGGGGGTGTAGCTCAGAGCTAGAATACCCTTGGGTTCAATCCCAGTACCACTAAATAAATAAAGATAAAACAGGCTAGGGAGGTAGCTCAGTGGTAGAGCACTTGCCTAGCAGGCATGAAGCCCTGGGTTCAATCGCCAGTACCAAACAAAATCTCCAGAAATATTTGATAAATCACCAAAAAAAATGAATTTCTAAAAGATTGTCAAGAGGTAGCATTTCCCACTCTCATATCCAGCAGAAGAGCCCACCAAAAATTCCAAGTCACTGCACAAGAATGTCAGGAACTTACTGTACTGAGATTTTCTCATGGGCATCTGCTATGAACATGCTGCCCACCTGTGGAAGAAAAGGGGAATTGCACATTTACGCAGGAGGATGTGAGAGGAGCTCTGTGCCTATGAAGCCTTTAATCAGTGAAAAACCAAATTGCTTTCAGCAGTAGGGGACTTGGAACTCTAAAGCATCAGCCACACACACACTGAAAACAGTCCACTTGAAGATCTTAAAAGACTTATAAGTAATAAATAAAATTATGATAACTCTACTGAATATCTTGCCTTAAGAATCTTAAAAAAAAATCACAGTATTTTCGTGCAGCCCTTCTTTCAGTGTGTAAGTTTAATCATTGTGACAGTGAGTGGATATTAACCTACATATCCTCATCACTCTGTATCTTACCTGGAAGTTGCTGATTTGCAGTCAGAAACTAACTCATAAAAGATCATGGAAAGCAGGCCGATTTTACCAACTAGAGGTATCTTTGGAGAAATATTTGGGTTTCAGACCAGAATTATCTATGCAAGATGGATTCTCCATCTTTTCAGGTAACAAAATCTTTGGTTTGCATCCTAGTAAGACCAGGAATATAAGTAACTGGTGTAAGCTGCCTTTAAGATGTGTGATTTTAAGCCAGGTATGGTGGTGCACGCTTGTAATCCCAGTACTTGGGAGGCTGAGACCAGAGGATCACAGGTTCGCGGTCAGC
Organism: Glis glis; assembly: GCA_004027185.1. Taxonomy (NCBI): domain Eukaryota; kingdom Metazoa; phylum Chordata; class Mammalia; order Rodentia; family Gliridae; genus Glis; species Glis glis. Next base: position 15,034 of record PVJS01010652.1, on the reverse strand, counting down.
CTCAGCTACTTAGTGAGGCCCTCCGCAACTTAGTGAGGCCCTGTTTCAAAATAAAGAATAAAAAATAGGGCTGGGGATGTAGCTCGGAGGTAGAATGCCCCTGGGTTCAATCCCCAGTACTGCCAAAAAAAAAAAAATAAATGTGTGATTTTAGAGGCACTGAGAAAGATGCCCACCCCACTAAAAATACCTTTCCCCTCTTTTTACTGATGGCCAAAACTATGCAGCTGGAGCTTCACTTGTTTGCTACAAAACTACTTTTCCTTGACTAAAAGTCAAAGATCTCTGGGGGCAACATAATTATATCTAATTCATGTAATCAAATACCAACAGAAAACTCATACTTCTCTAGCCCCTGAGAGACTTCATTCATGGCTCAGAGCTATAGTTTAGTAGATTCTTTACTGAGAGTGGGCTCTGAGAAAGGAGAAGAGAAGAATGCAAAGGCACTGGGGGGGAAAACTGCATCTCTGGGTGGAAGGAGAGAGAGTAGCTGTTTCTTACAATAAACTCAGAAACTGTCTTGCTCTAGGACTAATTATTTGAACACTAATACCCAAGAAGACAGAAATTCTGAATTTCTAGATTTATCTCTTAAAAATTAGTTCCAGATTATATGGCCCCAAATGCCAGTGCTTCCAAGGTTGAGGAACCTTGCTCTGGAGTCTTGCAATTTACACCAAAAACTTCCCTAAACTTTGGACCTCTCAGCCCAGCCCCTAAGCCTTTAGAAGAGTGGCTCAGATCCACTGCACAATCCTTTGGCCCCAGGACCAGCTTCTAGGGATCACATGGCAATTGTAGACTAGAAAAGAGCATTCGGCTCTCTATTTCTCTCTCTCCCTGTCTCTCTCTCTCTACTTAGTGAGGCCCTCCGCAACTTCGTGAGACCCGGTTTCAAAATAAAGTATAAAAAATAGGGCCGGGGGTGTAGTTCGGAGGTAGAACCCCTCTGGGTTCAATCCCCGGTAGCGCAAAAAAAAAAAAAAAAAAAAGAGCACTTGGGAGGACTCAGATCTAAGCCCCCTATTCTGTGTTTCATAGAGTCAACACTTTCAGAAGCAAAAGTCTGGCTTAATGTATACCTTTTCTTTAGCAATTAGTTAATTAGGAAAAAGTGAGTTCCAGAGAACTCAAAGCTCCCCTCTCTGCTATCTTACCTGGTTTTAGAACTCGCTAAAGGAGATCTGTCTGCTTTGAGCAGCATCTCTCCCCTCATCATGCCATCACCTCAAACATCTGAACTTCTGAGCCCAGATGTGCCTACCCTTGCAGATCTCCTGTATTTCTGAGCAGGAGAAAAAACAAGTAGGACTTACCATATTTGTTAAGGCAGAGAAAAAACCACTCTGGTGTTCTTCTTCCTTGTCTTTATACTGCCTGAACAAAAAGAACTAAATTCAACTTCAGGATTATTTATCAAGTATGTCTTTGTCCCCAACATTCTAGGTAATCAGGGCAGGGCACTCTTAGAATTCTGACTCCAGAAGACTAAAGCATTATGACAATCTAGCCACTGCAGTTCCCCCGCAAGCTAAGAGGCACCCATCTGCTCTTGAGGTAGTGTGTACCAAAATGCCTGGCTACTTTGGGAGAGACTTAGAAAGCAAGCTGCAAAAGTGTGAAACTGCTCTAACATATGGCTGATCCAGTTATTTCCCAAACAGACTATTACTTGAAAAGTGTGACAGTGAAATTACTTTAAGGCTGTAACAGTGAAAACAGTGTTTGTTTTTGAAGGAAGGGGAGGAAAATCAGAAAGCTAAAACATGTGTGGAGATGGGACAGATTTGAAGTCCCAACACCCAATTGTGTGTGAACAAAGTCTGGAGAGGAGCGAGAATGGTCCTGCCTGGCCTTTCCCAGGATTAGAACTTTCTGGTTTTCAGTCACGAAATACCAGATCCTTCTCCATCCACAGCTAGAGGAAAAGCAAGCATCAATAAAGAGAACCCCCAGAGTAAACACAGACTCTAGGGAGTTGAGGCTAATCACTAATAAAAAAGAAACATTCAGGTTAGGGGTAAGGCTCAGTGGTAGAACACATGCTTAGCATGCATGAGTCCTGGGTTCAATCCCCAGGACCTAAAAAAAAAAAAAAAAGAAAGAAAGAAGGAAGGAAATATCTAATTATATATTCTCTCCTATTTTTTTTTTTTTTTTTTGGTGTGTGTAGTTTCTGTGTGTGTGGTACTAGGGATTGAACCCAGGGGCATTCTACCTCCAAGCTACACTCCGAGCCCTATTTTTTTTATTTATTTATTTTTTTGAAACAGGGTCTCACTATGTTGCTGACGGCCTCACTAAGTTGCTGAGGCTGTCCTCAAACCTGTGATCCTTCTGTCTTAGCCTTCCAAGTACTGAGATTACAGGTATGCAGCACCATGCATGCCCAGCTCTCCCCCTCCCTTTTTTAAGAGTACAAAAAAGTAATGCTTCATAAGCATTTTACATAGAAAATTATATTTGTTTGACTCAGTGGGCTAAATGGAAAAAAACCTGCTGGTAGCTGGAAAAGTAGTTAAAATGCAAAAGCCAGGCATGGTAGCACATGCCTGTAATCCCAGTATTTGGGAGGCTAAGCCAGGAGGATCACAGGTTCATGGCCAGCTGCAGCAACTTAGCAAGGCCCTCTGCAACTCAATGAGACCCTATTTCTTTTTTTTCTTCTTTTTTTTTTTTTTTTGCGGTACCAGGGATTGAACCCAGGGACGTTCTACCTCCAGGCTACACCCCCAGCCCTATTTTTTATTCTTTATTTTGAAACAGGATCTCACTAAGTTGCAGAAGGCCTCACTAAGTAGCCGAGGCTGGCCACAAACCCGGATCCTCCGGTCTCAGCCTCCCAAGTACTGGGATTACAAGCATGAGCCACCATACCCGGCTCAATGAGACCCTATTTCAAAAATTAAAAAATAACCAGGCGTGGTGGCGCACGCTTGTAATCCCAGTACATGGGAGGCTGAGATAGGAGGATCCGGGTTCGCGGCCAGCCTCAGCTACTTAGTAAGACCCTGTTTCAAAATAAAGAATAAAAAATAGGGCTGGGGGTGTAGCTCGGAGGTAGAAGCCCCTAGGTTCAATCCTCAGTACCGCAAAAAAATAAAAAATTAAAATTAAAAAATAAAATAGGGCTGGGGGTGTAGCTTGGAGGTAGAAGCCCCTGGGTTCAATACTCAGTATTGCAAAAAAATTAAAAATTTAAAAAATTAAAAAGATAAAAATTAAAAAATAAAATAGGGCTGGGGGTGTAGCTCAGAGGTAGAATGCCCCTGGTTTCAATCCCTAGTACCACACACAAAAAAAAAGCTCTGCCAAAAAATACCACAGCTGCAAAAGAATGTTCCTAAGTGCTTAAACTAAAGATGGACACTAACCTAGTGGCAGCTATACCTCTGAATACTCTTTTGGCATAGGTCAGGGAATTTCACCCAAGAACTCTAACAAACCTGTTCTTTATTCAACCAATTCAAATGAAAATTAGACTTTTCCTTTCTGGAAAGATGAACTTACCTGTTGTACTCAGATAAAGCCTGAGCAATCACAAGCCCCATTCCCTGGAAAAGAAAAGATAGCACAGCTAAAATAAGTGAGCAGCCTTTGGGACTTGGTGGCAATGTTATGACTCAGCCAGGGAGAACACTAAACCCCCACAGTCCATACCCAAGAAGTTCTGCTAAAAGTTGACAACAAGGACAAAAATTCCGAGAGGTACTGTCAAAGCAGGAAGAAAAAAAACTTCTTTGGAAGGATTTTTCTTATCTAATTATCTTACTTAATGTTCCCAGATACAATTTAAAATAGAGTAACAAGGGATGAAACAGACCAACCCAGATTACTGACAATTCACTGGGATCATTTTCACTTCCAAAGAGAAGATTAAACTAAAATATTCAAGCCGGACGTGGTGGCGCAAGTTTGTAATCCCAGTACTTGGGAGGCAGAGACAGGAGGATCTGGGTTCGCGACCAGCCTCAGCTACTTAGTGAGGCCCTCCACAACTTAGACCCTGTTTCAAAATAAAGAATAAAAAATAGGGCCGGGGGTGTAGCTCGGAGGTAGAATGCCCCTGGGTTCAATCCCCAGTACCACAAAATATACATATATATTTTGTTTTTCAAACAAAAAGCCCTCATGTATCTCTAAAACAGTCAAAATAAAAGTGACAATGAATCCCATGCTAAATGAAGGTGCATATAGACAAGACACTCTCTCATGCCACAAGAAAATAGGAACGAAAAGGAAAGTATCTAGTAAATGTTAAAATAACTTAATCAACTTTCCCCCAGAATCTGCAAAGCATAACACAAAGTTCAATTAAAAGCCACAAGGATGAATTATGTGCACATTTTTTGAAGGAAAATTAGAAGAAATAAAGAGGACAGGATGAAAAGGAAATAGAGCCAGATACCTGGTATCTTCTTCCTTCCTATATTCAGAGATCAGATTCTATTTCACAAACTTTCAAGGATATATAGAGCAGATATATATATATCATCCTTCACATTTCAGCTTCAGCAAGTCAGGCTATACATACCATCTAGCTGGTTCTACAAGAAGGAATCTCTCATCACTTAGACCTCTAAGCTCATCTACTCTTAGATGTGTAACTTGTTGATTCTATAGGATAACCAACCTCAACACACTACAACATGAAAATAACCAACCATAGCCCAGTGTGGTGGCACACACCTGTAATCCCACTATACTTGGGAGGCTGAGATAAGAGGGTCACAGGTTCAAGGACAGCCTCAGGAGGTAGTGAGACTCTCATCAACCTTGTGAAACCCTGTTTCAAAATAAAAATAAAATAGGGCTGGGAATATAGCTCAGAGGTAGAATGTCCCTGAGTTCAATCCCCAATACCACACACACAAAAAAAAAACAACCACTTCATCACAATTAGCAAGCCAGTCCCCTCAAACCTTCCTTCCATGACAGTAAGGCCTAAGACTCTAAAAATACCAATTCCCTCTTTCTAGACAGATGAAATCAACACAACAGCTCTCTGCTCTCTGTTTTATTTATTTATTTTTTTTTTTTGCGGTACCGGGGATTGAACGCAGGGGCGTTCTACCTCCGTGCTACGAGGGGGGGGTGGGCTGAGGCTGGCCGCAAACCCGGATCCTCCGGTCTCCACCTCCCAAAGTACTGGGATTACAAGCATGCGCCACCACGCCCGGCAGCTCTCTGTTTTAAATGTCCACTGAAAGTAAGACAACCAAATGCAATTAAGACAATACACAAGGATCCAGATACTCACTACTCACATTGAGTGTGGCCTCATCATCCACAATAGACAGCTTCACAATATAGGGATTCACAGACTGTAAACAAGAGAAGAGAGTCAAGGTGAGTATGACCTAACTAAGACCTGTTTTATCATTATTTAAGAAATTAAGCCGGGCGTGGTGGTGCATGCCTGTTATCCCAGTACTTAGGAGGCTGAGACAGAAAGATCACAGGTTCAAAACCAGTCTAGGCAACTTAGTGAGACCCCGTTTCAAAATAAAAAATAAATTAGGATTAGGGATGTAGCTCAGACATAGAATGCCCTGGATTTGATCCCCAGTAACTAACTAACACACACACACACACACATACACGTTAACGAAAGTGCTTTTAATCCAGTATAGTGGTACACACCTGTAATCCCAGATACTCTGTAGGCAGAGGGAGGAGGATCACAAGTTCAAGGCCAGCCTGGGCAACATAGCAAGACCCTGTCTCAAAACTAAAAAATAAAAATAAAAAGGACTGGGATACAGCACAGGGATAGAGTGCCCCTGGGTTCAATCCCCAGTACTGCTGGGGGGCCGGGAGAGTACTTCTACAAAGCCCTCTTTCTACAGTGATGCTTTCGATACCCAGCCACAACCTATCTTAATTGCTGACTACCCTCATTTCCAGTAAATCTCTCAGCATATATAGGCATTTATCAAGTGCACATGTGGGCATGCACACTTTTACACATGTGCCTCTTCTGTTCTACCTGCATTTTCCTCTTAAGCTGAATTAGCTCAGGCCTATGTCTATCACTACTTCCATATTTCCTCCTTACTTGTTTCTAAAAAGTAAGTGAACCCTCCACAAAACTCACTTTGTCCTACTCTACCAAGTCCAGAGGGATGGCTGTCTTTTGGGAGACATAAAAGCTTCTTTGCCATAAGGCACCTATTTTTAAGTTGCTAACTTAAATTCTCAGCCCAAAGGCTCCCTATTTCACAAACTCTACACAGGGACTGACTCACCCATTTGTAAAGCAAAGCCACCTTGGGGGTGGGAAGTGGCAGCTGCTTAACAGCCAAAGAGGCCGTTTATGGAGATCTGACTCCCAAATAACACTGCAGGGGAACTGAAAGAAAAAGACGTAATTACCCAAGCAACAATCTGGTCAGGACGCTGGGATTTAGTGATTGTCCTATCACTTATAGCACTAGAAAATTTCTTTAAAATTTCCAGACCCAACTTCAGTTGGGTACCACACAGAAATGGATGTATATTTAACCTCATTAAACAACTAGAACTCATCCTACACGGAGAGCAAGAACCAATGACCTGCTCACCTTGAGAACCTCCTACCCATAGGATGTGAGGAAAGACCTCATACAGATCAGGCATCGATTCTAACCCAAGGGAGGCAAGTAACAATAGTATTCAGACTGGTAGTTTTTACAGCTACCAAGAAAACTCATTACTAAGAAACTTGAAAACCCAACTGAACAGCTAACCCCCCACATAGGCCTCATTTAATCAAGTTTCTGAGGGCATCTTTTGCATGTCAATAGGGAATAGAGAGAGCTTTGCTTTCTTAACAGCACGAATGTTTATAAGGTTTTACACATCACAACTCAAGGAGGTAGGACCCACTCCATTTGTTACTTGATCTGACAGAGGGAAGGCTATCAACACATCTTCCTCAACAGTCAAATCCTGCTGATGTTATAAACTTGAGGCAAGATCCAAAGCACATAGATCCTTGGAAAAGAAAATCTGCAGTCAGCTGACCTAGAGATGCTGCCATGATGAGAGCAACATTAGAAACAGCAGACCAAGGCTGGGCATGGTGGCGCACGCTTGTAATCCCAGTACTTGGGAGGTGGAGACCTGAGGATCCGGGTTCGCGGCCAGCCTCAGCTATTTAGTGAGGCCCTGCACAACTTTGTGAGACCCGGTTAAAAATAAAGTATAAAAAATAGGGCTGGGGGTGTAGCTCAGAGGTAGAACGCCCCTGGGTTCAATCCCTGGTACTGCAAAAAAAAAAAAAAAAAAAAAGAAACAGCAGACCAGACCTTACACAGTGGTTTAGTGACTCAGAAGGCTGAGGCAAGAGGATCACAAGTACAAGGCCAGCCTCTGCAAACTGGAGAGAAACTGAGACACTGTCTCAAAAAATAAAAAGGGCCAGGTGCAATGGCATACGCCTGTAATAGTATCTGAGAGGCTGAGACAAGAGGATTGCAGGTTCGAGGCCAGCCTCCACAACTTAGCGAGAATCAGCAACCTGAGACACCCAGTTTCAAAACAAAAAATAAAGAGGGCTGGGGGTGTAGTTAGAGATAGAATGTCCCTGGGTTCAATCCCCAGTACCACAAAAAAAAAAAGACATGTAAAATCCCTAGCATAATATGTGGCATATGGCTAGGGCTTAATAATTTGGTAGCTATATTGTTCCACTTTAACATTATTACCATAATTAAAGAAAAGTTATATAGGAAAAATAAAAAAGGAGAAAAAAGAAAAGGAACTTAGAAGAAGATATAATAAACAATTTTGTAATTTCTGAGAAACGTCATGCTCAGGGCAACAGTTGATGTCTATGTCACTCCCTTTCAGGATCTTAATGCTGTGAACCTTTCTAGACACTGATTATCCTTAATATTAAACCTGTTGTGCTGGTCATTTTGGGTTTTGTTTTGTTTTTGTTTTTGTGGTGCTGTGGATTGAATCCAAGGGAAGTCCAATGCTGAGCTACACCCCCAGCTAGTTCTATTTTTCATATGGAAACAGGAGAGCCTCGCTAACTTGCTAAGGGTGGTCATGGTCATGCAATCCTCCTGTCTCAGCCTCCCAAGTACTGGGATTATAGGTGTGTGCCACCATGCCCAGCTTGTACTGATCACTTCTTTTTTTTTTTTTTGTGGTACTTGGAATTTAACCCAGAGGCATTCTACCTCTGAGCTACATTCCCAGATCAATTTTATTTCTTTTTTGGAAACAGGGTCTTACTAGGTTGCTGAGAGCCTCACTAAATTGCTGAGGCTGTCCTTGAACCTGCGATCCTCCAGTCTCAGTCTCCCAAGTACTAGGATTACAAGTGTGCACCACCATGCCCGGCTGTGCTCGTCACTTTTAAGACTGGAGGCAATCTACTTTTCACTCACAAGACAGAATTACAGACTCAGTGAGCCTTCACAGGATCACTCTAATGGGGTCCTGCTTTTATTTGATCCAAGTTTTACTTTGTCATATTCATTGTTCTTCCCTTTTTTTCGGCCTCCTCTAGAGAATGCATTATTTGAAGCAAGGAAGAACTATACCTTTACTACTACATGACATCTTATCCATCACTTCTATTCCTTATGTCCATATCTTATTTGCCTTCTCCATTCTTAGTTGGGTATCTAGCCTGTCTGATATTTTCTTTTGTACCTTTCTAGAAAGGTCACAACTTACCCTACTGGTCAAGGGATCGACTGTGGTGATAGCTAGAAAACTATTCTCCCCAGCACCCCCTCTACTACTAGTTTGCATAAAACTTCAACAGCTTTCAGTTTTGCTATCTTCATCTGGAATTCCTCATGTTCCTGTCAAAAACCTCCCTGCTCCATGGTCACCAGACTTCCCTAATGGTTTCTGGTGAGTGACTTATATCAAAAGCTGCAAAGCCCAGATAAATTATACCCACCAGCTCGCCTTTACCCACTATATTAATTCTTCTGGGGGCTTCTGACAGATTGGAGATGCATACCTCGCTCTAGAAATATGATTTTCTCCAGCTCCTTGGCCATGTCAAATTTTTCAGGCTGACATTTCAGAGAGCCCTACTGGGCTGAGCCAGGGTTTAGTTTACATTTAGAGAAGCCAAGCCATTGCTTCAGAATGGCCTGCATCCACCAGAATGTTCTGAAAATATTCATTACTGATGATGGTGCATTACTGTCACATATAACTCAACTCTCTTTAACTATCCTCAGCTTTCTTTTCTTGCTGTTGTAATAAGGCCCCAGAGGCTTTTACACATGACAGAGATCACAATATCTACCATGGCAGCCCCTCCACATCACCAGTAAAACAGGTGTTGGTGATAAAGTACGTATTTATTAGTAGCTCTATGCCCCATTCATCAGATCCTCCAAGACAAAAATAATCAGCTCCTAGGATTTATAATACATTAACATTGCTCCACATATTCCAGTCCCTCCTTAAGTATTTCTTTCTCACAGGCTCTCCTTCTTCCATATCCCTTCTTATAAGAATAAACTCTAGATTTTGTGTTACCCATAACTTTGAACCTGTCCAAATAAAGTCTAACTAGGAATTATATCAAAAATCACTAAGTGAAGAACCACAAGCTCAGAAAATAAAATCCACTCTCCAGCTGGCCCATTCCTCATAGCACTTTTTGTTGTTGGTGCTAGGGATTGAACCCAAGGGCATTCAACCTCTGAACTACACCGCCAGGCCTATTTTGTTTTTTATTGGAAACAGGTTCTCACTAGGTTGCTGAGAGCCTCACTAAGTTGCTGAGGTTAGCTTCAAACCTGTGATCCTCCTGTGTCAGTCTCCCAAGTACTGGGATTACAGGCAAGTGCCACCATGCCTGACTCATAGCACTTATTAAGAGAACAAAGTCAAGTTGCCTCAATGCAGTGCCTGACTTCTGGGTTTAGTAAAGTAGTCCTAGTGTCTAGGACTCTATGCCAAACACTTCCTACTCCTCAAGAGCAATCCTTCTTGATCTTCCCTGAGTAGTCCCCCTTCCTTTTCTGTGGATTCTGCCTTTTAAGAGAAATCAAGAACATATACCAGTCCACATATGAATCTCTAGGTTCTGCTGTGTGTGTGTGTATGTGTGTGTGTGTGTGTGTTAGTTACTCGGTATTGAACCCAGGGAAATTCTACCTACAAGCTACAACCCCAGACCTATCCTATTTTTTTTTTGTTTTGTTTTTTTTAAACAGGTTCTCACTAGATTGATGAGTCTCACCACTTGCTGAGGCTGCCCTTGAACCTGCGATCCTCCTGTCTCAGCCTCCCAAGTACTGGGATTACAAGCATGCACCACCACGCCCAGCCCTATTTTTTATTTCTTATTTTGAAACAGTCTCACTAAATTACAGAGGGCCTCACTAAGTAGCTGAGGCTGGCTGAGAACCTGTGATCCTTCTGTCTCAGCCTCCCAAGTACTGGGGTTACAAGCGTGCACCACCACGCCTGGCAGCCCTTTTTATTTTAAAACAGGGTTTCAGCTGAGCGTGGTGGTGCATGCTTGTAATCCCAGTACTTGGGAGGCGGAGACAGGAGGATAGGGTTCATGGCCAGCCTCAGCTACTTAGTGAGGTCCTCTGCAACTTAGTGAGACCCTGTTTCAAAATAAAGAATAAAAAATAGGGCTGGGGGTGGAGCTCAGAGGTAGAATGCCCCTGGGCTCAATGTCCGGTACTGAAAAAAAAAAAAAAAAAAAAAAAACAGGGTTTCAAGCCAGGCATGGTGGCACACACCTATAATCCCAGTACTTGAGAGGTTGAGACAGGAGGATCACAGGTTTGAGGACAACCTCAACAAGTAGTGAGAATCTCATCAACCTAGTGAGATCTGTTTCAAAATAAAAATAAAATAGAGCACCGGGCGTGGTGGCGCATGCTTGTAATCCCAGTACTTTGGGAGGCAGAGACCAGAGGATCCGGGTTCGCGGCCAGCCTCAGCTCTCTCACTCTCTCTCTCTCTCTCTCTCACCTTAGCAAGGCCCTCCACAAATTCGTGAGACCTGGTTTCAAAATAAAGTATAAAAAATAGGGCTGGGGGCGTAGCGCAGAGGTAGAACACCCCTGCGATCAATCCCCGGCACCGCAAAAAATAAATAAATTAATTAATTAATTAAATTAAATTAAATAGGGCTGGCAGTATAGTTCAGAGGTAGAATGCCCCTGAGTTCAATCTGCAGTACCACAAAAAAAAAAAGAAAAGAGAAACCAAAAAAATAAAAAAACAGGGTCTCACTAAGTTGCTGAGGCTGAACTGGAACCTGCCATCCTCCTGTTTTACCTTCCCAAGTACTGGCATTATAGGTGTGCACCACAACACCCAGCCCTCCCACAAAATTCTGAATCTGTGTGGTATATCCAGACTAAAGTCCAAACCTTGTTTCATCTTTTTTGGTACTAGAGATTGACGAGAGGTATGCTACCTCCAAGCTACACCTCTAGCCCTTTTCATTTGGTTTTTTTTTTTTGTTTCTTTTTTTTTTGCAGTACCAGGGATTGAACCCAGGGGCGTTCTACCTCCGCGCTACATCCCCGGCCCTATTTTTTATACTTTTTTATTTTGAAACCGGGTCTCACGAAGTTGCGGAGAGCCTCACTAAGTAGAGAGAGAGAGATAGGGAGAGAGAGAGAGAGAGCTGAGGCTGGCCGCGAACCCAGATCCTCCGGTCTCCGCCTCCCAAAGAACTGGGATTACAAGCGTGCACCACCACGCCCGGCTCATTTGTTATTTTTAAATAGGGTGTCAAACCAGGTGTGGTGGCACACACTTGTAATCCCAGTACTTGGGAGGCTGAGACATAGGAGGATCGCAGGTTGGAGGACAGCTTCAGCAAGTAGTGAGACTCTCATCAACCTAGCGAGACTCTGTTTCAAAATAAAAATATAAGCCGGGCGTGGTGGCGCACGCTTGTAATCCCGGTACTTGGGAAGATGAGACCAGAGGATCTGGGTTCGCGGCCAGCCTCAGCTACTTAGTGAGGCCTCCACAACTTAGTGAGACCCTGTTTCAAAATAAAGAATAAAAAATAGGGCTGGGAGCGTAGCTCGGAGGTAGAATGCCCCGCAGTTCAATCCCCAGTACCGCAAAAAAAAAATATATATATACATAAAAATAGGGCTGGGGGTGTAGCTCAGAGGTAGAATGCCCCGCAGTTCAACCCTTAGTACCACAAAAAAGAAAAAAAAGAAGCAAGGTGTCACTAAATTGCTGAAGATCTTGCTAAATTGCTAAGGCTGGTCTCAAACCTGTGATCCTCCTATCTCAGCCTCCCAAGTACTGGTATTATAGGCATGCACCATCAGGCCTGGAAATTTTTTTTCTTTTTAAAAAGTTCCTACATCAGTCTAATAAGCTGGGTTTGGAAACCACTACATCAAGAGATATTTATACCAGGTGTAGTGGCGCATGCTTGTAATCCCAGTACTTGGGAAGCTGAGACAGGAGGACTGCAGGATCGCAGCTAGCCTCAGCAACTTAGTGAGGCCGTCAGCAACTTAATGAAACCCTGTTTCAAAATAAAAAAAGAATAAAATAGGGCTGGGGGTATAGCTTGGAGGTAGAATGCTCCTGGGTTCCATCCCCAGTACCACAAAAAAAAAAGAGAGAGATTTACTTGCTGGGTGTGGTGGTACATACCTGTAATCCCTATATTTAGGAGGCTGAGACAGGAGGATTGCAGATTCAGGACCAGCCTTAACAACTTAGCAAGACTCTCAGCAACCTAGGGAGACCCTGTTTCAAAAACAAAAATAAAATGGGCCAGAGGTATAGCTTTGAGGTAGAACATTCCTGGGTTCAATTTCCAGTACCACAAAAAAAAGACATACTTTATTAGAAATTACAAGCCGGGCATGGTGGCGCACGCTTATAATCCCAGTACTTGGGAGGCTGGGACCAGAGGATCCAGGTTCACGGTCAGCCTTAGCTACTGTAAGGCCCTCCACAACTTAGTGAGACCCTGTTTCAAAATAAAGAATTAAAAAATAGGGCTGGGGTGTAGCTCGGAGGTAGAATGCCCCTGGGTTCAATCCCCAGTACTGCAAAAAAAAAAAAATTACACTATAGAGCAGGGCATGGTGGCACACGCCTGTAATTCTAGTACTTGGGAGGCTGACACAGGAGAATCGCAGGTTCGAGGACAGTCTCAGCAAGTAGTGAGACTCTCAACAATCTAGCAAGACCCTCAGGCGTGCGCCACCATACGCAGCTTCTCAAAATTAATCTTTATACCATTTACCAAGGACATGTCTTCTACATTAAGCAAAGTCCTTTAAAGTAGCCACATATAGGAAGATTATAAAAAGATAAAAACTGTTCACTGAGGGACCCACTTACTTCATATTTTCTGTAGTTTACCAGCAAAGCCAAGAGGACAACAGCATCATACCCATGCTCCCTACGACTTGGGGGGTGAGAGAGTATCTGTAACAAGAACCAGAAATACATAACTCCTGAGTGCTAATTCCTGGTTCCTGAGAAGACAGACCAACAAAATTTCAGGGGGTGGTCTACCATAAAGAGAAAGAAGTCACATGGTAATTGACCTACCTGTAAAATTGCTTCAAATATGCTGTTAATCATTACATATTCCAGGATAGTGTTCTGGCTGATGTTGTCTGTCACCTAACAGAATAAAAGGCTTTTTAAAATCTGTACTGAGGCACTCTGATATTTCATGCATATCTTCTACTATAGCGCATAAGTGAAACACAAATGTTAAAACATTCTAGTAGACACTTAGTAGACTTTCCACAAGCACCCCAAAGGACCAGAGTCTGAATTGACAGAAACTATGAGGGTAAGAAATTAGCATTTGCCAGGCGTGATGATCCATGCCTGCAATCCCCAGTAGTGGGGAGACTGAGACAGGAGGATCTCAGGTTCAAGGCCAGCCTCAACGACTTAGCAAGACCCTCAGTGACTTAGTGAGACCATGTTTCAAAATAAAAAATAAGAGCCAAGCCGGGCATGGTGGTGCACGCTTGTAACCCAGTACTTGGGAGGCTGAGACAGGAGGATCACAGGTTCACAGCCAGCCTCAACAACTTAGTGAGGCCCTCCGCAATTTAGTAAGACCCTGTTTCCAAATAAAAAATAAAATAGGGATGGGGTGTAACTCAAAGGTAGAATGCCCTTGAGTTCAATCCCTAGCACCATAAAATAAAAAAAATAAAAAATGAGAGCCAGGCACAGTGGTGTGTGCCTGTAATCCCAGTACTGAGGAGGCTGAGACACGAGGATCGCAGGTTCGAAGCCAGACTCAGCAACTTAGCGAGGCTCTCAACAACTTAGCAAGACCCTGTTTCTGTTTTGTGTGTGTGTGTGTGTGTGTGGATGGAACCCATGGGCCTTCTACCTCCAGGCTACACTTCCAGACCTATTTTATTTTTTATTTGGAAACAGGGTCTCACTATGTTGCTGAGGCTGGCTTTGAACCTGCAATCCTCCTGTCTCAGCCTCCGCAGTATTGGGATTACAAGCGTGCACCATCACACCCAGCTCTAGACCCTGTTTCCAAATAAAAAAATAAAATAGGGCTGGGTGTGTAGCTTGGAGGTAAAATGACCCTGGGTTCAATCCCCAGAACCACAATAAATAAATAAAATATAAAACAAAATAAAAAGGGCTGGGGTTGTCACTCAGAGGTAGAATGCCCCTGGGTTCAATCCCCAGTGCCAAAAAAAAGAGAGAGAGAGAGAGAGAGAGAGAGAAGAAGAAGAAGAAAAAGAGGAGGAGGAGGAGGAAGAAGAGGAGGAGAGGAGATTAGCTAATTAAAACATCCTAGCCGGGGGTGGTGGCACACGCTTGTAATCCCAGTTTAAAGATGGTAAACCCGACCAGGCATGGTGGTGCACACCTGTAATCCCAGTACTTGGGAGGCTGAGACCGGAGGATCCGGGTTCGCAGCCAGCCTCAGCTATTTAGTGAGGCCCTCCACAACTTAGTGAGACCCTGTTTCAAAATAAAAAGAATAAAAAATCGGGCTGGGGATGTAGCTCAGAGGTAGAATGCCCCTGGGTTCAATCCCCAGTACCCAAAAAAAAAA